>CABFWO010005545.1:0-46259 GCA_902155825.1 Timema genevievae | reverse complement strand
CCTCCCACCACTCCCCACCACCACACACTGCCCTGGGCTGAGACCTCTCACTCACACACACTACAAACACCACAGAATTCAGCAAAGATAAACTACAGACTTCTACTTTCTCTTGGAGTTGCATATTAAAACATAATTACATATTTTAATTGATTGTCTGTAGGTATTCATTTTTTTCCAACCCTTAGAAGCATCTACGGGGTTAAAAATAATTGTTATATTCTTTCAAAGACATCATTAAAACAAACGTATTGGATTATTACGCTTTAAATGCTTAAAAAGAGTTTATAAAGCAATATTATTGATTAGGGTAGCTACCCCGATTTCACCCCTTAATCACAAATCATCGAAATGAAACATCTTAACTTAACCTGTGCCAAATTTCAGCCCTCTAGCTTCATGGGAAGTGTGAGAATTAGTGATCAGTGAGTGAGTGAGTGAGTGAGTGAGTCAGTCAGGACTTTCGCTTTTATATATGAGATAATGTGATCCAAATGTATGTAATGTGCGCCAAAAAACCATTTACTAAAACCTATTAGTGTGTTTGATTATGACTTGGTAGTTTATGAGTCTAATGGTTTAATCCCAATTGAGTACACACTTGGTGTTTTTCCGTTTTCCCACCGTCTTCAAGTCAATTCTTGTGTGTATTTTCTCCTAATTATTCACCTCATACTTATTCCTTAGATTACATAATTAATAACCCTTGGGTTTAATTTGTCATTAAAAATAGATATCTTATAAAATTTGTTTCATTTCTTAAGATTCCCTGAACGTTTCTCAAGTTAAATACTCTTTTATCCTTGTCGTTTCTATTCAAGTGTGTAACTGATGTTGTTTTTATGTTTCTGTGTATGCAGGAGTGGACCCGGTTATAACCAACTTCACTCGTATCCGTCTAAAGTGTGGTGACTATCAAGGTGTTAAGAACAAGTGGGTTAGGTCGATACAGCGCCGGATCCATACTCACGATGTACGAGCTCTGGTTTTAGCGGACAACAAACTCTACTCTGCAGGTACACTTAACCTCATATTATATTTTAATAATTTTATAAATGAGGAAAGTACACAAACATTTCTTTAAAAAGAGTGTTATAACATTACAAGCCACCACTAATGCACTTTATTTGGAATCAAGCTTCACTCTTTGGGGTCATAGTCAAGCAGACTTTTTAACACCAAAACTTCCAATGATTTGCATGAAACTGAATTTATAGGAACCATAATATGGTTCTTCATAAGAAAAGATTCAAATATATCTTTGTTTGTAAAAATGTTGTGTAAAGTGCTTAAAGGATTAAATAACCACTTGCTATTATATTTTCTATTTACGATTATAGCCGCATCTAAATATCATATTCTTTAAATTGAAAAATGACACCTTGACAAGGGATTCGAACCTGGGACCTTTGGCTAAGTAGACCAATGCTCTAACCACTGAGCCATCTAGGAATCGTCCCTTCTCCAGGGTCATTCTTCACTCGTATCTAAAGGCAGAGTCTGTGATAGACGTGCAGAAATCCTTGGCTACATATGTCTGATCTTGATCAATTAAGATCACGAGCTATCAGATAATGCAGCCACCTTCTACTCAGTAGGACTTAATGCTGCCAATAGTACAATAGCTATAACTGTACAAATGCACATATCATGATGGATTAAATTGTCACGCTATAATATAATAGCATAGCTACTTAATCCATTATGATATGCACATTCAGACTATTCTACAATTAGTCATTGATTTACTTGATGCACTATAGGCAGGTCCAATTTTATTTATGAAATAAATAAATAATTATTAAAAATATGTTGCATGAACTTTTTTGATGTGTTTTTACTTAGAGAGAGTACATCACCATACTGGTTTGTGTGTAGTTAAAAAAAAATGTAACACTGACTATATGAAACAGTTAGAGCAAATTTAATTAACCTTACTACCTTAATTACCTAACAGTACCCAGGGGTTCTGCAAAAAAAGATAGAGCCCATACAATGACAGACTAACCAGAGCAAATATTATATTTTAGTATTTAAAATATAATAATTATTGATATTTGTTGTTGGAGAGGGGGTAATCATACAGTGAGACAAAGAAGCAATAGCTTATTAAACACATTTTGCAAACTTTGGTGAACTGATATAAAGAAAAAAATGTAATCTTCTTCAATTCTTGAGGCTCCTTAGCCCTTAAAATAGTACCGTCTTTTAAAATATACAACAAACCTGTTGGTTGAACATACTTTGCAATTTTATGAAACTGGATGAGTACCCAAAAAAATGAATCTGGGATCTTTTTGCCTGACATTGTCTCATTTGGCATTTCTCTGTAATATGCAGGATTGTCTACATGTGTTGAGGGTAATGTCGTGATTAATATTAATTTTAATAGGCCTGATGCCTAGTTATCTCTTTTGAAAGATGCCATTTTGCCATATTAACCAGATATATTCATTTTTATAAACAAAACACAATCAAATTTGTTAAAACTGTACACCTACATTTTAGTTCACAATTTATCTATTTTTATAAACACCTCTGTGGTCTAGTGGTCAGAGTTCCTGGCTACAGATTCAGAGGATCCGGGTTCGATCCCTGGCTCTTCCAGATCTGTCTGTGAATCATTGGGTCTGTAACAGGGCCAACTCAGCCTCGTCAGGGCAAATGAGGTGCTACTTGAATAAAGAAGTAGCAGCTACGGCCCAGAAAACTGAGATCAACGGCTGGAAGGATCATTGGGTCGACCACATGACACCCTCTATCCGTAAATGTTGGCACTATCTTTGCCAAAATACGGTGACTGCTCGGTCGGTAGACCTCACTTGCAGACTGACGCCATTAAGTTTTTTTTATCAACAAAACAAAATAATAACACTACTCATTAATCAAGTCTGATGACTACATAGTCATAAATTTTTTTATTTCAAACAAACTCTATAACACATTACACATGTGATACTGAGACTATAATATACAATTAATAGCCACAACATTCACACCTTTAGATCTTTCACAGGGTAAGGAACCAGGACACCCCACTACATTATATAATATGTGGTGGCAGTAAGGATTTGAAACGCCAATAGCATATTAAGCTATATTTGGAAAAATGTTAAAGTAATAATGGTTAGCAACATTTAAAAGGAAACAACACTATATTGTTTTTACAATGAAATTCCGTAAATTCAAACACGCTTCATTGGCCAATGATCTAACCCCCTACTCTTGCAGTAAACTAGACTGCTGATGATCAGAGATTGAGGACTAGGTCTAGTATACAGAAGGTTTTTTTCCAAAATGCTTTTTTACTTTCCCTCTACACAAATGTGGGTACACTTCCTCTAAATATAACTTTCCTCAACCCTAAAATTATTAGCATAATAGGTACATAAGCATATAACTCGAACTGGTAGTAAGACGTGGTGCTAAAAAGTTTTCCTTGAAGAAATACTCTAACATATTAAGTAAGTGAAATAATGACAGTTAATGCTGATACAAGTTAATATGGGGCCCTCGACGATCTCTTGAATCCTTCAGGATATTTGAGAAAATTTCAGATTTAAAGACTCAAATCTTTTAAAAAAAAACTTTTTTTTTTTCAATTTTCCAAGTGAAATTTAATTTAGAGCTCTAATACTGCTTATTCATGGGTGAATCAGAACCAATTATAATTATAGGATTAACTTAACAACCAGGCCCCAGACAGTAATTTAACACTCAACTGAATGTTTTAATGAATGGATTATAAAATGAAAGAATGTTAACATTTAGTTACTATTAATTTTTTGTATTTCCTACTAGGCCTATATTTATATTTCATCTAATCTTGATAATTTTTTTTAAGATTTGTATTCAAGATTCAGATTTGTAAAATATTGGCTTCAACCCAATTCCAATCAATACTTTTTTTCCCCCCAATATTGTGAACTATTTATTATTTACTGGAGGCACCTTTTCCCCTGTGTCATATTTCATCACTATAACCACTAAAAGTTAACACTTCTTCATTTGTGTGTTCCTTACAAACTTCTCACTCACTTTTGTTGTACTCTCAATAACCTTGAATATTCCAGCACTGTATATTGGATAGATTAATTAAATTCTATT
Organism: Timema genevievae; assembly: GCA_902155825.1. Classification (NCBI taxonomy): domain Eukaryota; kingdom Metazoa; phylum Arthropoda; class Insecta; order Phasmatodea; family Timematidae; genus Timema; species Timema genevievae. Next base: position 42,152 of record CABFWO010005545.1, on the reverse strand, counting down.
GGTTGTATTGATTAATTGATCAGTAAACAAACTCATATTTCAGCTAATGTGAACCATCTACACCCATGCATTTGTTTCAAATTTTATAACAATACATACATTACTTTTAGTTATCTCATCATTTTTACTTGTTGATTTATTTTTACAAGTTAAAGCTCACAAAAATTTCTCAAACAAAACATTCTCTTTACTTTTAATTTCCAGAATGACAACTTAACAATATTTTCAAGGCTCTACAACTTAACAACCATAACACTTTATAAAGCTATTTTTTTTGGTCTCTCTCTTGAATGTCATTACAAGAGTTACATAATATATCATTCATGGGACATGGGCTAAATATGAATATGCTGCTTTGTTGATGACTCATGTCAATTAACTATGCAATTTCATTGTAAATCTAATAATTTTTTGTTTACCCTTCAAACAACAGTTATGGACTTGTTTGTTCAGTATCTCTGCTAAACTATTTGAAGTTGGAAGTGGCTTTAAACTCCTGCGTGATCACTCCTCTCCTAGAAGTTGAGCAAAGTTCTTATCTCCCTTGTATGTTTCAGGTGTTGATAGCTATCTGGCAATGAGCAGTTTCCCGCCTAAAGCTCTTCATAAATATGCGCCTACGTTACAGGTAATATATTATCTGTGTTCATTAGGGGTCTGCGAAGCTTCGATAGTATCAATATAGATTTTTATTTTATATTATTCAATAACAAGAATCAAACTTTCCATAAAAAATCAATAAGGCCATTGTAAATCCCACAATGTGCCTGAAATATGTTATTATATTTTTAATAACAATTCTTGTGAGATAAGGTAAATGCTTACTATTTATTAATATTTTGACCAAAAAATAAGCCACACTTCTCCCCCTATAATATCACTGTTAGATAATACGTAACAATTGTGTTAACTTTGAGGGCTGATGATATATTAGATATATACATTTTCAATTTTTCAATTTAATGTTTATTATCCAGTAATACATTATAATCACCACAAAAGATGGTGGGTGCTCTTTACATCTTAACTTTGACAAGGTGAACTATTGTTCCATGGTCATGTTGAATAACTCACAATTAAACACTATAACTTATAGGGACTAGAGTCCAAAACTAATATAATGTTTTTTAACAATGCAAACTCTTTTTATTTAACATCATAATTTTACTATATTTGACTAGAATACAATTCGATAATTGTTCGAAATTTGCGAATAATATGTACTTTGATTCAAGATTTGATTCAAATTCAAAAAACTTGCTTTGCCGATGTCTAATGTTCATTCTAAACTAATAAATAAATGCTTAGATTCATGCCAGATATTCATTAATAACTATAGAATGAACAAACTATTTGATTCATTAATATCTGTAGAATTAACAAATAGTTTTATTCATGCCATATAGTCATTAATAACTGTATAGTGAACTAATCGTTTTTCATGACAAATAGTTATTAATGTATTTATAACTAGAAAATGGTTTGATTCATGGGAGATAGTCATTAATATCATTATAATGTATAAAATTGAGGTGGCCCAATGGCTAAATAATTTTATAGTAAAGGAAATTTATAAAACTAAATAAAAAAAAAACTACTAGGAGTAAATTTGATGAAGAAAGCCCACCTAGAGAAAGAGGAAAAATGTGGAAAGAATCCAATGCACAAAGGTGACATCTTCTTCCTTTCTTCTGTCTTCTATAGTAGAAGTAGTCACACACATTTTAACACAAATAGAATAACATTTCAGCATTGTTGCCTTTATCAAACACAAAGATTGGATTACTCAATTTTGAATTTAAAGAAGAACTGTTAGAAACACACTGTGCCAACTGTTTTTGGGAATAAAGATAAATTCCTTGGCTATGGTTAGTATTTATAAAGACCTAGGAATAATTAATTATTCTTAAATAGGTCTTTATAAATACTAACCATAGCCAAGGGACATGTAAAAGGTATAAAATAAAGTACAAACACAGGACATTGGATGCGAATATATAATGTATCTCTATAAGGAAAGTTACCTCTTTTCACTTTATGAGGTAATTGTATTATATTTGGAAGAAGGTAAAGGAAAGGTGGATAGAAACATATAAAAGGGACGAACACAATATGGCATTTACAATGAAAAGAATAACACAGTTCACACTTTAGATTGCTGCCTGTTAAAATCGATTGTCACCGCCCAATCCCCAGACCCAGGTTTCATTCTTTCGGAACTCATCAGGGAGGAGTGTGAAATGCGAAACGCAACTTCCTAAAAGAGGAAACCAAAAAACACAAAAGGGAGAAAATGAAAAATTGTAAAGTATGAAGGGACACATTTATTTTAAATTATGATTTTTTTTTTTACTTTGATCAATATACAGTCAACTCTCGATTATACAACCCCAAGAATAGTGTCCCTCTCGAAGTAACAACCTTTTTTTGGGGAACTGTGAAAAATGTGGAAAAAAGGTAAACAATTTGAAGGAAATCGGCCAAAAAATGTGTTTGTTGCACTTATTTAGGTTTCTGCTTTGCGATTATCTTTGTGAGCGCTGTATTACTAGTAACTGGGGTGAGTCAGGTACAAAAATAGACACCACCCCATCAGTGCCAGCTAATAGCACTTGACTCTGTCCACTCCCTCTCACAAGCAAGACAATGTTTCCCCGCGCGCGACTGCCATTACATCACATGCCAGGCTTATTTCTGCCATTGTTATTTTGATTCTCGATTTGGTAACATTTTTGGTTTGGTTATGTGAACGATTTTTGATGACCCAAGTTATTGTTTTTACCATTGTTATTTCGATTTGGTTATGTTTTTGGTTTGATTTTGTGAACGATTTTTGGTGACCCATGCTATTTTTTAATTTTATACGAACTTATAATTTCGACGAAACAAATGGAAAGAGGACCTTCTTGACGTTCATGAAGATGTACGAGATCATCCAGGAAGTGGATGAGAATAAGATTACAAAGACGGAGATTGCGCGGTGACATGGAATCCCAAAGTCGACACTTTTACGATTCTCAAAATGAGAGAAGAAATTGTGAATGCAGTGCAGAAGGAAGGCCACAATTTAAAATAAAAAAATTTGAAGGTTGCGACGCATGTGAATCTGGAGCAGGCTATGCTAGGGTGGTTCATCCAGCATAGAACGCAAAACGTGCCTGTAAACGGACCGATGATACAGAGGAAGGCCAATGAATTTGCCCTGAGGTTGGGTATAGAAAAGTTTAAGTGTTAAATTGGGTGGCTAGAGCGTTTCAAAGTGCATCACAGAATATCCAGCCACAAGCTCGTTGGTGAAAGCGCATCGGTCGACCCAACACCAGAGAGGGAGTGGATGCCCTTGCTCCGAAACATCCTTAGGCGCTATCAGCCTCTAGATGTATACAACGCTGACGAGCTGGGAATGTTTTACAACCTCATGCCAGATCACACTCTTGCTGTGAAAGGGGATAAGTGCAAGGGTGCAAAGAGAAGCAAGGAGTGCCTCACCATCCTTCTGTGCTGCAACATGGATGGCAGCAATAAGATGAAGTCCCTCGTGATTGGGGCATTCAAGAAACCCCGGGATTTCAAGGGCAACATTCTGAGTTGTGACTATGATTTTAATAAGAAGGCATGGATGACCTTGGGGGTGTTCACAAAGTGGCTTCAAGGCTTCGATTCGAAGATGGCCGCCGCAAATAGAAAAGTTGTGCTCTTCCTCGACAGTTGTTCCACACATCCTACTTTCGACCAACTCAGGAACATTGAACTGGTGTTTTTGCCAAAGAACACCACCAGCATGCTTCAGCCCCTGGACCAGGGAATAATCCAGCAAGTGAAGGTGAAGGTTCCGTGAGATGCTTGAGCGGATTATGGTGTGGAATCTCGACATGGGCAAGGAGGTCAAAAAGTGGAACGTGTTAAGGGCCATGGAAGGAATCATCGCCAGTTGGAGGGCCGTGAGACCGGCGGTAATCGACAACTGCTTCTGACACGCCTGCTTTGTCCTTTCAGTCAACGAAGAGGCTACCATCCATGTGCTTCCCACCATTGACAACGCTGAAGACCCAGACGACCCACCGCCAGTGGACAACAATTCCTAGCCAAGCCCCTCCCTAGAACCGCAGGCGGGCCCCTGCATGGAACCACAGCCTGGCCCACCCATCAACAGCACCTTTGTCTGCCTCCCTGACTTTCACTCGGCCGTACAATGAGGAAACGTGGCAGAGATTACCCCCAGACTGCACGTATGAGGAGTACATAGCAGCAGACGATGACAACACAGTTTGGGGTACTCTCGACGACACTGATATAATCAGCAGCAAGAATCCAGCGATGAGGAGGGAGAGGAAGAAATGGAAGAAGAGCCTGAAGACATCCCTCCGATGAAAGATGTCCTGAAAGCCGGGGACGTCTACTCAAGAGCACTTAAGCCCCAGGGCGATAGCGAAGAGCTGTGGTCCCAGTTCTATAATGTGAAAGACTTCGTTGAGAAAACTGTCACTAAGAAGAAGCAGGCCTCCATAATGGACTACTTTAAGAAATAGGAAGGTTTTATTGTGTTTTTTTTCACGTGCGTATGGTGGTCGGGGGTGGAACAAAATCGGTTCAAATTCCAATAATGACCCGTTCAAAATAATGACCCTTTCCCAGGGAACTGTGAAAGGTCATAGAATCGAGCGTCGACTGTAGTTACATTTTTAGCCTATTAAGACTCATTCACTGTTTACTTTCAAATATCTCAATCTTATACAAACATAAAATTGACCTCTGTCAAGACTCAAACCCTGGTACTTTGATACTTCAAAATTGTTTAAATTTAAATTATATTATTTCTTATGGAATCAATACACATCTATTTTTAGTGTTTAAGATATGATTCAACATAGAATTTCCATCCAACCTATTCCACAATGAGAATGTATCTTATTTAATACCAAAACAGCTGATTTTGCAAATCTAACAGCTGTGCTTTTATCATAACAGTGTGATATTTTACCCTTGAATAATTTCTATACAACATTCGTTTATCTTGAATTTAACATAGTTTTAGGTTTTCTTCACATAATATAGTACATTATTTACAACAAATTATAACCCTTATTGTGTCCTATCCATTAGTGATACAGACTAACTGATCACTGACAGCAGTTTCATGAAATATCCTTTCAGTTGTGAAATACCACCTGTATTTATTATATGTCACATTGATTCTATTACAATACCTTTCTGTATTATTTTCTTACTGGCACGGAACCATAGTTTCCTTGACACATTAAAAAACAAAACAGAAGTTCAAACCATAACTTCCCCTTATTGAAAACTTCCTTCACAATCAGTTTACGTTCAAAACTTCCTCTGGTTGATACACTTGTGTAGTTATTACATTAGTTTGACCTACATTATTATTGTTTAACAGATTTAGATTCATTGTTTTAGGAGGTCTTTGATCTCCTTCTCTCTTACATTGTTGATAGGGAATAAACTGCCTTTATCCCTGACCTTGAGGGCTGAAAGGAGGGCATATATTAGGCCTACTATCTCTTTCTCTGTTCCCATTGTTATGTGGAACTTGTACCTGTCTGAATCTATCAAGGGAGTTAAGTGTCTTATCTCAGCCTACGTTCTTCTACTGGATATCTCAAATATTTTGCCTGAGTAATAAACTTTTGAAGATATTCACTCATAGTGCTATTTCTAGGATCATATCGTCCATTAAAAATGAGTTGTAAAAAATCATCCTGCATTGCTTGTGACCAATACTTTTCTAGAAACATTTCCTTAGCCTGTTTGTAAGTTTCCCATTGATCTTCTAAATTACCAGCACATGCCGTAGCTTCTCCTTCCAAATTTGACATCAATATTTCAATCTTATTCTGCTCACTAAAATTCCCCTCTTTTATTACTCATTCAATTTTTTGAAGGTACTGAGCTGCTGATACATTGCCCTTTCGCCCCTTGTACTTTGGAATAAGAGACATTGTCACCTCACTTAAGCCCTTGGATATGTTAGAGTGGTTACATACACTACTTACAACTTCCCTTACATTTTTAGTCTGTTCGGCTAATTCATCCACTTTTTTATTCAATTCCCCTACTGACTTAATATTTTCCATAATCAATCCCTTATAATTCTCCCCGGTTTGTTTACATTCTTTTCTTACTACTTCACCTATCTGAGTTGTAATTAAGTTCTTATTGACCTCACTTTCCAAAACTGACTGTACTTTCTACATTTGATTTTGCCTGATTGACCTGAAGATCCACATTTACTATTTGATTCTCTACACCTTCTAGTTTCCTATTAAAACCATTTTACACATCATCAATTTTACTTTTGTTTATGTTTATTTCTTTCATGAGTTCAAATTGATTTTCTTTCAACTTCTCCTGTCCATCCTCTAAACTAACTTGTTTATCACCAAATGTCACTAATTATTTTTCAATTTGACTAAAGTTAATAGTAAATTCTTTATCAGTCCACTCTTAACTGGTCAATTTTTAAATCTACTTCCCCAAATATTTTTTTTTTGCAAATCTGTCTTCTTTGTTCAATTTGCTCACCTAGATTTTTTTTATTTGCTTCCATTTCTGTTTTTAAATCTCTATTACTTTCTTTAATCTTTTGCCCTAAATTTTGACTAGTTGCTTCTATTTTTTTATTTAAATTTTCAATAATGGCCTTAATTTCTTGATTAGTTACTTTAATTTCCTGAATTAAATTGTTATTGCTCTTTCTAATTTCTGCCAATAAAATGCTCACGATTTCACGAAATTTTTTTATGGGATCTGCTACTACCTGGTTTGTTATTATTTCCTTTCCTTCCCTATTTACTCCTAGAATTTTTATCACTATCAGATCCTCCTTCTCTTCTTGATTAACAATTTCCATCTGCTCTACATCTGGTTCAATATCATTTTCAGTGGGCAAGACATTATTTTCCACATGAATCTGATAAGCAATTTGGTTATTTTCTAGGCCTGCTTCTGTTTGATCATAACTTGTCATTTCACCTGGATCAGTGCTTGTTTCAGGTTCATTAATTTCATCTAACCCTAACTGGTTATGTGGCCTTTCATCAAAGTCTGTATCATTTAAACCATCGTCATTGTCACTGCCTATTAAAGTTTCACTATTTATTTCTGCCATTTTTAAAAAATAAACTAATTTCCCTAGTGTTTCCAAAATTTTAATGTTTCTGTTGCCCTCACCAGCTGTTCTCCCGTCCGTGTTGTCAGCTGTTCAATTTCTTCGGTGCCCACGTCTTTGAACCGCCAACTTGCTGCTTGGCTTAGGCCTGTAACAAACTTGCCTGTTGCCTATTTACAGCTCCGCTCGCCAGTTTGAAATGAATCTCAGACCCTTGGTTGTTTTTGTCCCCTCGAAGTCGTGTTGCTTATTGTCTAGTGATCATTCTGTCTAGTATGTCCTTGGTTCACACCTCATGTAGTGTTGTCGCTGAAGTTGTAATCATATCTGAGTCTGTAGAGCACATTGTATTATCATCTTGGGTTGTTGTTTCAAGCCCCACGTTGGGCGCCATTTGTAATGAACCACGGGTTGGGCTCCTTTTGTTACGAGCTGTTCGCAGTCCTCATATCTTATCTTATGTAAGGGTGTCGTCTGGAAAGCTCTCGTCAGTCGTCTTTCAGCTATGTCATACTGAACTGCATTGATAGGATGTTAATCTAAGAAAAATATTTGTTCAGTTGTTGCAATTTATTTAAATAAATATGTATTGTTTGTTACACTATTTAACACTCAAACATGCTAATAATATACATTTTATCACAATAGTACAAAACATGTCTTTTCCACATGATGATTCAGCGAGTAAAACGAGCTAAAAACTATGCCGTCTTTCAAGGCTTGGGTCTGTATTCCCTGTAGTTTTGTACTCTCAAACCCAGGTCACTACTTGATTTCTTTCCATCTACCAATGGGTTTATTTTATCTGAGCACGAAAACTAAAAATAGACATAGCTTAACTATGCACCTGCTCTTAAATACTGCATAATACAACCTGGAGATAAACCATGTTTTGAACACTTGTAGCTAAAAGAAAGAAAAATAGAAACATGGCTGTCGTTTAGAAAAGATGAATTTAATTTAAAATAACTGAAAAGAAGAAAAATGAAAATATTTACTTTAAAATATGATTTTAAATATTAATAAGGATGGAAAAATCAATTTCATTACAAATTATAAATAATTCAATTCGTTAAAAATAGCACAAAGTTATTCAAAGGCTAAGATTATGTTCACCTCTTTTCTTCTTTTCCATGAAGAGTAGCTACTGGTAACAATTATTATTATTATTTGTTATATTTTATATAATAATATGACACTTTAGCCCAGTCAGTAGCGTGTCTGTATACTGAGCTAAGGGTCCCAGTTTCAATTCCCGGTATGGCCGAAATCTTTATCATTGGTGAAATGTGGGCTTACCCTTTCACACTGATGAATTAATGGCCGGGGACTGGATGTTGTGCATGTCCTAGTCAAGTTAGACTATAAGGCATATGAAGTTACGACAAGCCTGGCAAGCCGGTAGTGGAAAATATATGTCTTTAGTAAAAAAACTGATCCAGACCACTGGCTCGAAAGGGTAATGGATGATAAGTAACTAACTCATTCTTTCACATCTTCTCTTGTCGGTTGCACACAAAGCGCTGACCTTGAAACGTACCACTTACAACATCTCTCTCATTTACAAGCCAAGTATGAGTCACCACTGACTGTACTTTTAAACATATTTTCCTCTAACCAGTAAACACCCCTCCAACCCAGCCCTCTATGAAGTTCAGGCTCTAATTTTGTGTGTTGACAGCCTCCCAGTGTCCAGCTATGCAGACAGGCCCACTGTATCTTGCTGCGCTACTCTCGACATCTTGAAGTGTGGAAGCTGGGGACATTTAAAGAGCCCATTACTGGAGAGGGGCACATACCTCTAAGCAGTGATCCCATCCAACTAGTTCGACTGGAGGCCAAGGAGGGGGGGTTGATTGCTAGTGCAGCTCTCAGTGATGACGCTCATTGGCTGATCTATTCCACCAACTCTCAAGTCTATTGCCATCGCCTTTTTTTGGTAAGTTTCTTAATCCTAAATGTATTTCATCAGCTTTTTTTTGGTAAATGTCTTACTCCTGGATGTATTCCATCAGCTTTGATTGGTAAGTGTATTTCCTGGAAAGCCGAATCAAATTCATTTAAGTAAAGAACAACAACCTGTACATCAGAATTGGACCCGGGACCTTTGGCTTTGTGTGTCACTGCTACCACTGAACCATCCTGGTTCGTCTCACATTCAGGGCCATATCTCTGGCACAAAGCCAAAAGTCCCGGGTTTAATTCCCGTGTCCTGTAATTTTTCACTTAATTGTATTTGTTAAACCTTTCTTGACCACACCTCTTTCGATATTAATTATTGATTGAAATTAATTTATAGAGTATGCTGAATTAAAATTAGGAGAAATTTAAAAAACTGCTTTTTTCTATAAAACATGTATTTGTTGAAACTACAAATTTGCATTCTGCATTCAAACACTGAAATACCATATTCAATTTATTCATATTTTTCTTCACTAGTGTTGCAAGCTTAAATTTAAAGTTCATTTAGTTTGTTCACCATAATTATTGTTTACACCAAAATTACCTTTAAATAAAATACTGTCTTGTTTGACCATACTACCGTAGTAAAATTTATGGTTTTTGTTCTCAACAAACATTTTAAAGGTTCAAGTTAGATAAAAATAAAGGTTCCTTTTATCTTTGGTTCTTAGTTATGTTTCGGTTCTGGTTCTTTAAAATTCATATTAAATAGTAACCACCCTTATAGTAAAATAAATAGAAAAAAAATATTCAAAATAAATAAAAATAAAGTTATTTTCATAAAAAAAGAGACAGGAATATTGTAATTCAGAAGCTAGATAGTTGGATGATTACTTACTTATAATTTAATCAATGGAAAAATGATGCCTTGAAAAGAGGATAGAAGAAAAAGGCTTACACATTTACCAGAAAACTGTAGGTCTCAAAGTTCACAATTAAAAATACAACAAAACACTTAATTATGAAGTTTTTGAAGTATACCAGTCTCCTTCTTCAGCAGACGAGAGTAAGACACAGACTGGACTATGACAGCATGGCTAGAGGTAGATCATGGTCACTTAAATACTGTTGTCTATGGACTAGGGCAGCATGGCTAGGGGCAGATCATGGTCACTTAGATACTGTTGTCTATGGACTAGGGCAGCATGGCTAGGGGCAGATCATGGTCACTTAGATACTGTTTTCTATGGACTAGGGCAGCATGGCTAGAGGTAGATCATGGTCACTTAGATACTGTTGTGTGTGGACTAGGACAGCATGGCTAGAGGTAGATCATGGTCACTTAGATACCGTTGTCTATGGGTTATGGCAGCATGGCTAGAGGTAGATCATGGTCACTTAGATACTGTTGTCTACGGGTTATGGCAGCATGGCTAAGGGCAGATCATGGTCACTTAGATACTGTTTTCTATGGACTGTGGCAGCGTGGCTAGAGGTAGTTAGTTCATGGTCACTTATACTGTAAACTCTAAACTTTTTTTGTAATTGCTAGAGTAATTTTAATATCTTTAGAAACATGAGTGTTGAAACAATTTTAACTATTTTTATCTATTATATTTTTGAGTGCTGTTCCTACCATTAAATTAAAGTGTTATTTCTAATTTAAAAACCAATATTTCCACTTTTTAAACTTTTTTAAAAAGTATCTACTATCTATAAAAATGAGTCTGTTTTTAAGAACATATGCCTATTGTGTTGTTTTCATATCTTTTTAAAATCTCACATTTAAAGGATATTGTATTTAAATTGTATGAGTTCTGTCTGTTTGACTGGTGAAATTTTAAATATACTATTTTATTTTTAAAATAAACAAATATATACACTTAACCTTTTAAAATTATGAATATACTCAAGATCTGAAGCTTTTTTAAATACTTAACTCATGTTCAACTCGAATGAAAAACCCCAAGATCGCAGACCCCTAATAAAAAGGGTAAAAAGTAAATGAAATCAAAATTACTGTAAGCATATTTGTAAGCCATTTACCCTGTCTACCTTTTTCCCCTCATTTAAACTTTTTACCCTGTTACCCATTTTACCCCTTTTAACCTATTAGACACGTTTACTCTCTCTAACCTGTTTACTCTTTTTATACCGTTTACCCTTTTTACACTTTTCTACCTGTTTTATCATTTATGCAGCTTTTTAGCCTTTTTACTTTTTTTTGGTCCTTTTTGCCCTTTTTAACCTATTAACAATTTTGTTTATCTCTTTTGCTCATTTTAACATTTACAACCATTTTATTTTTATTACATATACTCTTAGCCCTTTTTACAGTGATGCCATTGGGTCACTTTTATCACTTTTAGTAACTTTTTTTTTGTAACTCACTTTTAGTCACTTTTCTAAACAAATTTATTAGGTAACTTTGTTTACTTACCTAACAGTTTTAAGGGTTTTTCAAGATGAAGATCATCAATTAGTAATCTTATTCATAAACATTGAATGTTGTATAAAACCTAACATCTACATAATATAGCCAGGGTGTCTACCATCCGAGAAAATCAGGGAAAACGGGAATTAGCCGGGAATTTGAAGTGATCGGGAAAAAACGGGAATAAGCCGGGAATTTGGTAAATTACAATAAAAATATAGGAAAATGTGGTTTTACTCAAAATATGTACTATAATAATTATTAAAACAGTAAATAATAATGTTATTCAAAGTGTTTTTTTTAGCTGTGTAATAAATTTTATGATTCCTAATAAACAATGTTAATACAAATTTAAAAAGTATGTTTATTTAAATTTTTAAACTTATAATTATTCATAAAAAAAAAGATTAATAGATAAATGAGGGGGGAGGTGGGGGAATTAGAAGGATGTGACATACTTTTTAGTCGGGAATTTTAGGAAATGATCAGGGGAAATCAGGGAAAAAGTCGGGAATTTCATTGGTCAAGTTGAGTAGACACCATGTATAGCCCACTTGTTAATTTTTGTTATTGTTTTTTGCTGGCATAATTTAAAGTGAAGCTCATTTATGAGAAACTAAAACTTAGCCTACTAATGGTTTTGCTCGATATTATATTGCAGCATATTTCTTATTGTAAATGGCATTTTACCCGCTTTGACGGCCACATGGTCTAAAGGGCTACTCTCGCAATAGAATAGACTAATGAGGACGGCGAGATCGGAGTTTGATGCTGGTCGTATGTACTGAGAGTAGTTTTTCCTAAATGATGTTCCATTCTTTCTCGTTATGCAAATTTGGGTGCACTTCCTCAAAATTCAACCTTCCTCATACCTAACCACTCAGAATAATTAGTATATAGGCAGATAGCGCTGACAGGTAGTAAGACGCAGTGCTAAGAAAAAAAAAATATTATTAATTATTTATAATGGTTTCAAAAAAATTTTCACAACAAAGGTTTTGTTTTGAAATGATCCAAAGCTGTATTAATGTAGCATTTTAATTTTCATGATTTCGTTTTCAACAGAAGGAAGGTTTTGAGCGGATAAGTGCTTGTGGTGCCAGGAATATCTAACTGTATACAACTGAACTATGGAAAACTATTTAATGTCTCTGAAGATAGGTTGATTGATGAGTGGATGCTTTTGGAGCTTGAGGACAAAATTCATTAAATTAAAGAAGGTGTTAGAGCAGACACATTTTGGAGCCATTTATTTACATTGTTTAATCCAGCTGAAAACATCAAATATCTAACTCTATATAAAGTTGTAAAACCTTCCCTAGATCTTTCCTATTGAAATGCGAGTTTTTAAAGAAGGTTTTCCTCCTCACAGAAGACCGGGACCAAATGTCAGAGCATATGCTAATTGTTAATACAATTTTTCTTTACCAAACAAAATAACATGAAATCTAAAAGAATTCCTTGTAATGAATAGTAGTTAAAATTTAAAACTTTTAAATATTTATGATACATAATTTATGGGTGTATTTACATAAAAAAGTGTAAATAAACTTCTAATATTTAAACCCTAAGTATTTATCGGAATAAAGTTATAACTTTTTATTTTTAAAACTCACACTATTTATTAGTTAATTTGGTTGCTGAATATAATAATCCTTACTTTGGATTAACAAATATTAAAATCTACATACAGCAACCATTGGCTTAGGCTTATGTTTGGAGACAATTACATTTTTTAGCAATTTTCTTAAGATTTATCTTTTTATTGAATTATTTCTAAGTCCATTATAAATTATATAGTCATGACATCAACAGAATACCTTTTACTATAAATAACGTTACACAATTATAAACAGCACAGGCAAACTTCTCTGATAATGTGTATTAACAATTTAAATTTTGAAATATAACTTATTAACATGAATATGGGGGAATTTCTTCAAAAGCTGGCAAGTTTTCTATTTACCTTTATTTACACTCTTAAGTCCATATTTCCAATCACTAGACTTTTTTTATCATCAAAGATAAGTTCTACAGAACCCATTCATGGTGATAGCTCATAACTGCCATGTAGACACACGCTCACACAGCTCTTCATAGGTAGAAAACAAATTGGGTTCAAGGGGAAATGACAAAATGACATGCTTCGCTTTCTTTTACATTAGTGACCAAAATTCTTATAAATGCTATTTTAAAACTCTGTCACAAATTACTTGCTGGATTTTCTGTGAAATTTATGTTAACATTACATAGGGCTAAATATATTATCTAAATAACCAAATAATCATTTAAAATAGTTTTATTTTTACTTAAATACCTAAAGGGTGGGAAATAAGATTGACTTTTTGAAGGCATTGAAAAAACAACTTTATAATAGATTTCATGTTTGTTTACATTTTGCTATTTCTTTTAATACAATTCATAGATAACATTTTTATTATGCTTTCTTTTTTAATCTATATTTATGGTGAGGTTTTTACTAACTTTATTTGACACTTTTTGGTAAAGATGTATTCATTATATATAAAACAATACAATAGTATACAGTTGAACCTTAATTATTGCATCGTCATGTAACCTGTACCTTGATTTACCTTTAGGAAGGTGGCGTGCCTCGGCTACAGAAGGTTGATATGTCAGCTGAGCACTCGGATGTTGCTCAAAGGGTTGTTTTTACTCTAGACGGCACAAAGGTGATACTTGCCACCACTTCAGGAAGCATCAAAATACTCAATCTTCTTGAAGATCACATTGAAAGAGTAATTGCATTCAACCCTCACGTAGACAAATGTAAGTTCTTTTTTAATTTTTTTTAACACCGCATCTTACTGTCTATTTAGTTTATACACTTATGTACTAACTACACCAATGAGCTAGGTATGAGAAAGGTTGAATTTAGAGGAAGTGTATTTGTGTAGAGGGAGAGTGGAAAACCATTTTGGAAAAAACCACTCTCAGTACGCCCATCCAGGATTTGAACCCTGATCTTGCTGTCATCAACAATATAGTTTCTTGCGAGAGTGACGCCTTTTTTTAGTTAATTTGCTTTAGAATAACATATTTTGTAATTCAATATTATTTTGTTTATGGACGTTTTACTAAACACATTAAAAAAACACACACATTTTTTTAATTTCTGCTAAATATGTCAAAATCATAAGCAAATAATAAATAAATTGTTGCTAATTTGCTAAATAATATTGAAAATGAGTGTATTTAGAGTGTTTGATATCTCATATGATCAGTTAAGTAGATCATCTAAATTCTAAACTCTAAACAGATCAGTATTTAATATCAGAATTTATCTTCAAGCTAGATTGTAAACTATATCCATATGTGTTCATATACAACTTTTATCCGCAGGGGTTTATGGGCATATGTGAAGCAGGTTTTTTCAAGCTCAAATAATTATCTAATTGACTACGTGGAAGATCTAAAGAGTACAAGATTGAGAGTCCAAGTCCATTACAGCAACAATACTTTGAACAACAAGTGGTATTATTATACTAACCCTTAAACAGGCTGCCCTTGTTTCTTCTCACAAAAATAGCCTTTATAAAACCTTGGAGCAGCCTATAATTGCACTCTTAAATAATTTGTAACAAATGTTATACCTTTAAGGACTGCATTTAGTAGATATTATTTATATCAAAATAGTTTATAATCCCCACAACAGAGGATGCTCTTAACTTCTTAGGTTAAAAAACGCCATTTAAAAATAGATGGGCCTTAACTCTAATAATAAAAATTTAATTTAATGCCATAATGGCTGCCACAATGGAATAGTCATAAATTTTATAGGTGCTACTTTTTCACACTTTTTAAAAACTTTTCATTGGAGTCTTTTGGTTACTGTAATTGTATTGTGAAAATAATTTAGTGAATTTATTTAGTAATTTTGGAATATCATAGTGATACTTGCTCTTAGAAACATTATTAAATGAATTCTTTTATTGTTATTGAAAAGCAAACCTTTCATGGTTATAATAAATTTAAAATCTATGTAGAACTACATCAAAATACTATGATCATTAAGAAAGCTACATGAATTAGGGTTATTTGATTAGTTCAAAGTGGATTAATTTTCAGGCATAACATTTTTTTCTCCTTTTAACAAAGGAAAAATGGCAAACAACTATTATAAATTAAATATTGGAAAGAGGATAGAAGTAAAAGGCATACACACTTATCAGATAATTGTAGTCCTCAAAGTTCACAATTAAAAACACAACAAAACACATAATTATGTAATTTTCAGGGTACATCAGTTCTCTTCTTCATCAGAATAAAGAGAAAACAGACTGGACTATGGCAGCATGGATATAGGTTGAGGTTGGTAGATTAGAAACTGTTGTTACCTGATTCTTGATCCAAAAATAGGTTTAGGCTTGGATTCTGCAGTTGCCTGTTCAAACTTATGTCTTTATTTTTGGCAGATTAATAGAATGTGTCAGTAGTCCTTTGCTCTGAGCTAGGACAACACCACAAGTTACAATGAGAACTTTTGTTTACAAGTCTCGGCTCACAACTAGTGTCTTCTGCGCATGCGCATACCCACATTCATGACGGTATGAATGCGCACACAACCTCCCACCATTTTGTGTCTTTGTCTTGCTGGATGCTCGTTACCTTGAAGATCACCATGTGTAGTGTCGTGTGCTATATTCATTTATATGGTCTTGCTAAGTAAAGTGTTACCGTGTTCATTTGGACATTCACGTCTACGATACTACTCTAACCTCTCTAACAGGTTATGGGCCCAGGTGCGCGAACGAAATACGTACAAGTTATGAGTTAAAAATTGAACTGTGACTTATTAATCATAGCGTGTGTGAAACCGCCATTAACCATGATGAACACGAACACTGCAAGAATTGAATGGCTCAACAAACAAAACTACGACACGTGGAAACTGCAAATGCAGGCCGTGCTAGTGAAAAACGACATGTGGGAATTTGTTATCGGCACAAATGTGAAACCGAAACTGGGTGATAACAACGAAAATGCCGACAAGGTGCTAGAATGGGAAAGAAACGATCAGAAGGCCAGATCGGACATAATCTTGTCGATATCTCCAAACGAGCTAAAACAGGTAAAAAACTGTGAAACGTCGCGTGCCATGTGGACGAGGTTGCGAGAAATTTACCAGTCCCAAGGTCCGGCCCGGAAAGCAACACTCTTGAAGAGATTGACTTTACACAAGATGGCGGACAGCGGAGACATACGCGACCACCTGAACGAATTCTTCGACACCGTCGACAAGCTAAGTGACATGGACATCGACATACATCCAGATCAGTTGGCCATTATGTTGCTGTATAGTTTACCTTCGACATTTGAGAATTTCAGGTGCGCGATCGAGTCGCGTGACGAGCTACCAACACCTGAGAGCCTACGCGCCAAGATCATAGAGGAAAATGATGCTCGAAAAAATAACACGTGCGGCGAAACGTCGGGCGCCATGTTCATAAACAAAAGTGGTAAACAAAATTATCCAAAAAGGAAACCGGGCGATAACAAAAGTGATTTCAAATTGCAAAAATCCGGAGATAAAGTGCGATGTTACACTTGCAAAAAGCTGGGACACAAAAAGTCTGAATGTTGGTATAATGGCAAAAACAAAAACACATCGGAAACTGGAAACGTGTGTTTCCATTCCGCAGAGACATCAGCGCAAAACAATAGATGGTGTCTTGATAGTGGTGCTACGACTCATCTGTGCCACGATTTGGACAATTTCCGCGAAATCAGTGTCGAGAAGTGCGGTAAGTTAAATCTCGCGAACAACTCGTCGACAGAAATCATTGGTAAAGGAACGTTACTGTTTACCGCCAATGTGTCGGGCAACAAGAAAAACGTCACAGTGACCGACGCATCGCATGTGCCAGATCTGAGGACTAACCTCTTATCTGTCAGTAAGATCACCGACCGAGGCTTTGATGTTGTTTTTAAAGAAAAATGCGCGGAAGTAGTGAACTCGAACGGGCAAGTCGAACTACATGCTGACAGAATTGGGGATCTATACTACGTGCGCCAGTTTGAAGAAGACGCTCGTACCGCATCGCTCCCTCAAAAAGAGGTTAGAGTTCCGCTCAAATTATTACACAGACGACTCGGACACGCTAACACGAGAGACATCATAGACGCCGTACGCAAAGAGGTCGTGACCGGAGTGCAACTCACACAAACAACAATTAAACCAGACTGTGATGTATGTTCAAAGGGGAAAATGTCGAGGACTGCGTTTCCCAAGAAGTCTGAACGAAAAACACAATTATTGGACCTCATCCACACAGACACATGTGGGCCGATGAGGACAAGTTCTCTAGGTGGTGCAAAGTACTACGTCGAGTTTATCGATGACTCCACGAGATGGTGTGAAGTCAGGTTCCTGAAGTCCAAGGCTGAGGTTTTCAACGCGACGGTGGAGTACATAGCCCTCGTAGAAAATCAGCAGGGCAAAAAGGTAAAGTGCTTACAATCTGATAATGGTGGCGAGTACACGAGCCTAGAGTTTGATCAATACTTGAAGAAGCAAGGGATTACCCGAAGACTGACTGTTCCTCACAACCCGGAACAAAATGGCGTAGCCGAAAGGAAAAACCGTACACTCCTCGATGCAGCCAGATGTTTGTTGATGGAGTCCAAATTGCCAAATTCATTTTGGGCTGAGGCAATCAACACCTCCAACTACCTACGAAACCGCTTACCCACCAAAAGCTTAAACGGTCTCACACCATTCGAAGCATGGACCGGCAAACCACCTAATATCTCACACTTAAGAGTATTCGGCAGTCATGTTCTTTACCTCGATCGAGAACCCGGCAAGGGCAAGCTTGAGCAGCGGGGTCAGGAGGGAATTTTCCTTGGATACTCGGAGGAATCCAAAGCCTTCCGCATTTGGTCGTCGGAAAAGAAGAAAGTAATTATCAGCCGCGATGTAAAGTTCGTAGAAGACGATCTCAAGGACACAAATGATGCTGATGTTGATAGTTTACAAACTCCAACTGACGACTTCTCAAAGCATGATCAATATCATGTGGACCTTGAACAAAATCCTCCACACGAGGAAGAAAATCTGACATCGGCCTCAGACGACTCTGAGCAAAAACAGGATTTTCGTGGCTTTGGTCCTGACGCAGAGCCGCTTGTACCTGTCAATACTGTGGATGTTGAACACAACACTCCTTGTGAAGTGGATGACGTCAATAACGGCATCATCGAAGCTCAAACTTCACACCAGCGAAGAGGACGCGGTCGACCAATGGTCGTAAGGACAGGCTCAAGGGGAAGGCCAAGGAAGATCTTTCACCCCAGTATCCCAGAACAAACTGAAATCGTCGAGGAGGTCGAGCAAACCTTCATCTCTGAAGTGCCGATGAATCAAGCAATGATGGGTCCTGATGCTTCAGAATGGTTCCAAGCTATCGTAAGTGAGATGAAGTCAGTTCTTAAAAATAATACATGGAAGCTTGTCGATCGACCTGAACAAGGAATAGTCATCGGGTGCCGCATGGTACTGCGCAACAAGTCTAAACCCGATGGAACATTTGAGAAGAAGAAGGCAAGGTTGGTAGCACAAGGATTCAACCAACGACCTGGCATTCATTTTTCAGAGACTTTTGCACCCGTAGCACGAATCGGGTCCATTCGCCTCATGTTATCGCTGGCAGCGCGATTCGGCATGAAGGTCAGACAATTTGACGTCACTACAGCCTACTTAAACGGCGAACTTGAAGAGGAAATCCATATGGAGACTCCGAAAAATTATGAGAAGGTATTGGAGAGCATCATAAACTCCGAGGGTAATAGCCCGACCGGCAACAAGGCCAGGATCATGTTGAAAGAATTCAGCAAAGGTAATAAAGTGTGCCTTCTGAAAAAGTCCCTGTATGGATTGCGCCAAGCGGGCAGGAGTTGGTACAACAAGCTGGATCAAACCCTTGAGAAACTTGGCGCCACTCCCACTAAATCTGATCCGTGCTTGTTCCAAATCGGTTCAGGGGAAGATGCAACATTGATAGCGACATACGTAGATGATATTCTAATTGCATCTAAAAATCCAAAAACAATCACTGACCTAGGATTGGAGCTGGGTAAACATTTTGAGATAAAGGATCTTGGTTACGCGAAGTGTTGTTTGGGTATTGAGATTGACCAGGGTGATGGGTACATCTCTTTACGACAGCAAGGTTATGTACGGGAACTTCTTGCTCGTTTTAACATGACCGACTGTAAACCAGTAAATACTCCTATCGACTCATGTGCAAAACTGAGGGGAAGTCAGGGACCAAATGAAGAAGATGAGAAGTTCCCTTATCGTGAACTGGTAGGCGCTCTCACTTACTTGTCCACATCGACCCGGCCTGACATTGCTTTCGCTGTCAGCTACCTGGGTCAATTCAACAACTGTTATGATGCTAGTCATTGGAAAACTGCTAAACGGGTCCTCAGGTACCTGAAGGGGTCATCAGATGTCGGACTAACCTACAGGACAGATCCTGAAAAACTGAAAGGGTTTGTAGACGCCGATTGGGGTAATTGCGCTGAGGATAGGCGATCCTATACAGGCTATCTATTCACATTCAACGGAAGCCCAATTTCTTGGGACTCTAGGAAACAAAGAACGGTGGCTCTGTCCACCACAGAAGCCGAGTATATGGCATTATCAGAATGTGTGAAAGAGGCCATTTATATCCAACGCTTTATCCGTGAGTTGGGCCTTGACGAATTGGCCGATCTAACAATCTATTGTGACAACCAAAGCTCGCTGAGACTGGCCGAGAACCCAATATTCCACTCCAAGAGCAAACACATTGACATCCGTTACCATTTTGTCAGGGACACGCTGCAGGACAAGTCTTTCACTGTGAGTCACATATCGACTGAGCATCAAATAGCTGATTTTCTGACCAAGGCCTTGCCAAGATCAACACATACTTGGTGCACAAAATCTGCTGGGATGGCTGCCATGACATAGGGATGTTATTTCTTCTCGTGATCCTTGACTCGAGGGGAAGTGTCAGGAGTCCTTTGCTCTGAGCTAGGACAACACCACAAGTTACAATGAGAACTTTTGTTTACAAGTCTCGGCTCACAACTAGTGTCTTCTGCGCATGCGCATACCCACATTCATGACGGTATGAATGCGCACACAACCTCCCACCATTTTGTGTCTTTGTCTTGCTGGATGCTCGTTACCTTGAAGATCACCATGTGTAGTGTCGTGTGCTATATTCATTTATATGGTCTTGCTAAGTAAAGTGTTACCGTGTTCATTTGGACATTCACGTCTACGATACTACTCTAACCTCTCTAACAGAATGTTATATTTATATAATATTTAATTATATAATTACTAAATTATTAAATTAAATTATCTGTTATCACTGACTGGTGTGAGTAGGCCTGCTTGGAAGAAAAGGATAAAATGTTATCTAAGATTGAGACCAGGGGAATGCCTGGATTTAGTAATATATTGGTGATACTAAAGTTCCCTCCTACAAAGCTGGGAAGCATTGCAACTGTTGGGAGGGTTCATATAACTCTAGTACTATAGCATGAGTCAAAATTATGAATTATATGTCTTTGGGCATGAAGCGTTACAGCAAGGCCGTAGCCAGCCAATAATTTCAGGGGGGGTTTGGTGGGCACATCCCCCAATTGCTGGAAGCTAGAAAAAATTTCTAAATGATAAACAGTTCTAGAAGCTCTCTGAAGTGGTTTTTTCATGGTAAAATAACTTACTAACTGCCAAAGGCTTGGAAAATTTCTAAATATTAAACACTTTTTGAAGCCTTGTGAAGTTTTTTATGGTAAAATAACCCCCAAAATGCCGGAGGCTAGGAAAATTTCTAAATATTTAACATCTCTAGAAACTCTCTGAAGTGCCTTTTATGGTAGCACAGCCCCCTAATTTGTATTTGTATCTTAATTTTAATATTGTTTGAACCATAAATAAAGCCATATATATTTTGTTCATAAAATTTTGCGGGGGGTTTGAACCCCCAAAACCCCTTCCTGGCTACGGCCTTGCGTTACAGGTTTGTCAGGGTTGTTGTGGTTGGTATCAAAACTGTGACCATTCATTCGTTGTCTGAGTGTTCCTGCGGTGAGGCCAATGTATTCAGCACCGCAGTAGTCGCATTGTAACTGGTATATAAGATTTTCTGTGGAGTGGCCTTTCATGGGGTATCCCATTTATGTGAGTCTGCTGTTAAATGAGGTGGAAGGTTGGTGAATTTTGCAGGTACTGCATCTCGGTTTGTTGCAAGGGCTTGATGTTGTTTATTGTTTGTGACTAGGTCGGGCGATTTAGGGTAAACCATAATGTTCCAGAGATTAGGGGGAGGGGAGGACGCGTTTGAATGTGATTCTTGGAGCACGGCTGAGAAGATTTTGTGTGAGAGGTGATGATGTTAAGATATTATAACCTGTGTTTAGGATGAATCTGAATTAGTCTAACCCTTCATAATACTGGGTGGTGAGCGGTATTTCATTGGAAGGTTGTTTCTTGATAAACTCTTGATTGGATAGGGCTCTATTTATTTGACTGTTGACTATGTGTTTAGGGTTTCCTCGGCCTGTGAAAGCCTTAAAGAGCTATTTACATTGCTTGTTAAGGCATTCTTCCTCGGAACATTTACAGTTGGCACTCCTTTTAAAGTGATTGTATTTTTAGGGTGCAGCCTATATTCGAAGGTAGCTTATTCTTGGGTAGTAATAGCATATATGAAATATGCATGAGAAGAGAAACTAAGCCAAATAAAAATTCTGTCTTTTACTGTTTGATAAACACATACATAAATATAATTTCTGGATTTGACAAAGGCACAGGTAGGTATACTGTATTCATGGTAGGAATTACTCTATGAAAGGTCTTCTTTCCTACCAAAATTCTTATATATAAAAGCTTTCTGGTAGGGAAAAAGGCCTTTCAGAAAACAATTCCTACGCTGAACAGACTTTAGCTTAGCACGGTGGGTGGTCTGCGTGTGTATCAAACACTTATCAAGTGGTTTGCTACTGGGAAAAGTTTGACATCCTTTAAGATAAGACAAGTCCTAGTATTAAATTGTACACACATAAATAGTCAAACACATTCACTTTAATAATAAATGACTATAATCAAAAATACATGTATATACTTTAATAATGATAATTCCTTTACATTAAATAGCCTTACATTAATGTTTAGACCACATACCGTGCATAATGGAAATACACACAAATAACTTACTCTATGGTATGGGGAACTCAAAAGTTCATTTCTGCACTTAAAAAGGTATGCCACATCTCTATCTTCAGTCCACCTCACTACACCCTATCTCTTTCCGGTCCATTCAAATATTATCTTCCCATCTGCGTCCAGGTCTTTCCACTGATCTCTTATTTCCCATTAGGTTTGCCAAGCAATACCTTAACCTTGTTTCTAGTTTCTTACATTTGTGCTGCATGTCCTCCCCACTGTAATTAAAAAATTATAGGAGCAAATAATTTTCTAAGTACTGTTGGGGTCTCAAAAGGTAATCACATGTTTAACAGGCTATACTCAAAATTGAGATTTCACAGTTTCAGAAATGCTTAATTGCAACTAGGAATAATTATTGGTGGTCATAAGACAGCTTAGTATATGATTGCATTCTGGACTTGAAACAGTGGCTTCTGTTCTGTGAGCACGCAAATTTTGGATAAGAATGAACTGAGTAGCAGTCGATTTTCCCTTATTATCACAACAGTGACCTTCAGTTTTTATTACACGACAGTGCAAATGGATTCATTTTTTAAGTTCATTTTAAAGGCCTAATGGATCCTTGACCTCTATTTGAGTTCCACTCCTAGGGAGTGTTTCAAATTGACTATGTCTCATATTGAGACTTATTTTTAATATCTTTAGCATGTTTTTATATCCGTGTATTATCTATTTAATGTTGTGTAGACACCTGCGGTTTTTAGCAGGTGTATTATCCCTATTATTCTCCATATGGGGATTTTAATATGCATTATATTATTATTATTATTATCCTATCCTTAGTTTACTAATACCTCCTTACTACTCCTACTACTATCCTTAGTTTTAGGATTAGATCAATAATTCGAAAAAATCCTTTGGGGAACTTTATGAAATCCCTAGATACCAAGTTTCATCCCGATTGATAAAATGGTTTTGCCATTAGGCCAAAATACTCTTAGGCCAAGATACAGGCAGACAGACAGATGGCATTCCTTAAACCCCTTTTTTTTTTGGTTCAGGGAGTCATTAAACATCAATATCTTACTCCAATTTGATTTCTTTGACAGTCTCACTAGTTTACCTCTTAGAGTGGTTGCAAGAAAATAAAATAGTTTAACTCCACGGGATTGTGTGGAGAAACCTCTCTTACTTGACACTTGTGTTTCTGGAATAGGCGAGACTTGCTCGGCTATAGAAACTATAGTGAGAAAATAATCTTTATGCTTTTCCCACCTGTCATAAGTAACTCGTATAGCTGCAGCCCCTCCAATCACCTTTGCCTGTCCATTCTGCTATTTGTGTATTTTATTTATATGTCTTTGTCCAGTATTGAAAGGTCCTGTGAAGCTCCTAGCAGTGTCTGGAGATGGTTGTTATCTTGTTGCTGGAGACAAACATGCTAATATTGTTGTTTGGAGCCTGGCCAGCTTGCAGGTAGACATTTTCACACTTTTATTTTGAGTTTCTACTAAACTTGTGTATTTCACACCCTCTTTCCTCTTCCCCTCCCCCCCAGACCTTCTTATCTCCATTTCTTCCTTTAAGGCTCTCCCATTTTTTCACATCTCCTTGCTCTCACATAATCTTTAAACTATATTTTTATGGTTCAATAAATTATTAATAAATATTTGTGGTTTTATTATAATTCTGTCTTGAATGCAACCTTATCATTCATTTTGTTCCAGATTAAAACGTTCTAAAAATGTCAGTTCCTATGTATAACATTGTCATTTAAACCACATATTCTATGATGCTGCAGGACTAACTTCTGTCAAGGCCTGTTTGAGAACTCGAACTTAGAGAAAAAAATTCAGGAAATTGGATGTTCCCCGAAACTCGGGCAGGAAAAATTATTTCTTGGGATTTTTTGGGAAACATTAATACCAAAAGATTACAATTAAGGAATAATTAACCTTATCTTACTTAGATGTGTACCCAACATTTCAGCTGCTTTTATTTTACAGCTATGTACTTAGTCTAGACTACTTGATGGTAATATTCATCCTATATTTAAGAAATAAAAACATATTTTTGGTGAAAAATAATGATAAAAGTGGCTTTTAAATATCAAGTCATGCACGAAGTACACCTTCACCCACTTATTTTGCATCAAGACACATCTATTACGTTAATGGTATTATTTGGAATAGCACCCCTTTGCTTTTGTATATTAGATAATAATAGATGGGTGAATTTGATTTTTTAAGTCCAACAGCTCTTTTTGTGAGAGGTTTAGTCAGATGTAACCAGTGCTCACTTGAGAAATGTTTTTACTTTTTGGTGTTCTTATGGACAAGAAAGATTGTGGTTAACTTTTATTTATTCAAATTAGCTTGGATATTGTGATGTTTCACTGTGTAAGTAATTATTAAAATTAACATCGTGAATTTTTTATTTAAGAACTTTTTATTCAATTTTAAAATCTTTATTAAGAATTTATTTATATTTACATCAAAAATGCTTGGTTAAAATTAAAAATACACAAAAATAAGGAGTTTCATCAGACCTAGTTTTTTTTTATGTTACCTTACATAAAACCCTTACCCCAACGCTAGCTAGACAAAATATTACTTAGTTTTTATTTGGAAAACTTAAAATTTAAAAATAAATAAATATACAAATTTTGTGTACATTTTTTTCCCCTTAAAAGATTCTACAAGATTACAGAATATAAATTTATTGTTCATATCTCTAAATTGCAACCTAATCAGAGTTTTTGTCTCTTTTCCCAACCTAAGTCGAGATCAAATTGCCCTAAACTTATAATTTTATCATCAAATTATTTTTATTTTTTATTGGAATGAATGGGAAGGCTAAGTTAAGACTAAAATTATAATCCGAAAAATAAATATAAGCCTAACGTGGAAAATTATTTAAATTTTTTTTCTTGTTTCCTGTCCTGTTTTCGCGGGAAATAATATTTCCGCCTGAAAATCTCCTGAAGTCAAAATGTCCCTTATTTTGAACATTGAACTCGCCTATTTGAATCAGTAACTTCTCTCTCTGCTCACTTTCTAGAGGCTACACTCCTTATTTAGTAATGTAAAATAATATTACCTTATCTAACTTAATAAACTTTTTGAGATGCATCAAAATGTACCATGAATAATTTTATGTATTTGTAGACTAGAAAATCTGGCCACATTTGATGCTGGATTTTTTTGGTAAAAGTTTGTTGGATTGTTTTTTCCTTAAGAAATTCATATTTGATTAATCAACTGTTCCCTGATAGCCACTTGAGGTATACAAACATTTGAAAGTCCACCTCTATTCTTTTTATACTAACTGCTACTTATTTGCACCAAGTGCTGTGGTTTCCACCCCTGTGAATCACCCCTAAACCACCCTGGAGGTATCTATTGCTTATCAATAGAAAATTGTGCACCACCTCATTTCCTTGTAGCTGTAAACCAGTTGTTCATCCACTAAGTTTCCTCGTGAAAAATATATATTTAGTCATTGTTAAATAATATAATAAACCAAGAGAGGGAAAGGGTCCCAGTTCAAACAGACAGACATGAAGACCCTAATTATGGCACCATACATTATCTATGCCTTGTCTCACTCAATATTATTCCCATTAAAATGACCCTCACCAAGCCCACATCCTTGATATTAAGGTTGGGTCACAAACAGGGATACACCAGATTCTCAGTCTTACGAAAGTTTCGCTCCACTCCCTGAGCCAGGTTGAGTTCATCAACATTGGGGTTCGCTAATGTCAATACTCAGTGATAAAAACACTTCCAAATGTGCAGTTGTTAATCAACACACTTTTAGCATGTTAATTATAAAGGGATCATTGTAATCATAATGGACAGTCTGCGTAAGCTCTTTATTAGGTAGGATTATGTGAAGAGTGGGTTGGGTAGCTACCTGAACCTTGCTTTGTAGAAGCCGGCTGATATTTGTGTCTTTTCTCTAGCAAAACCATTTTTGAAATTTGCTTTTTATTTTAAATGCCCCTTGATTCCACCTAGCGATACTTGTGTTGAAGGACTCTACTACGAAGCATGGCCATTTTAACTATGAAGCTTGGCGGATCTGATCTATACCTTGTCTGTCAGATAGGTTTAGATTCATGCATAACACATAACTAATATTGAATAGTGTATAGAACAAAGTGCGCAAGAAGTTGAAATACATTATTTCCAACAACATTTTAGAAAATATTCTAAAAATGGTTGAAAGTTAGAAGTGGTTATAATTAAAAGTTAAGACCTAGATAAATTGCTCAAAAAAATAAAAAAATAAAAATTTATAGATTAAAAAGTTGCTAAATTGGTAGATGTATTAATGAAATTACAAGTCAAAATGTATAATTTAAATATACTTCTGATGAAAAAACATATGGTCAGATATGAACATTTATATACAATTATAATACATCATCAACTAGACCAAAAATGAGTTGATGAAAAGTCTAAAATATAGGTAAACACTTTAAAAATATTAATGCAAAAACTTTTAAGATACTCTATGGTATGGTACAAAACAATGCTTTACGTCCAAATATGTTGTGAAATAAAAGAATAAAATTGGAGGTTAACATCTGCCAAACAAATTTAATGAAGTAATTAAGTGATGTGGAATAATCTAGGTATTATCTGTTTCCTTGTCCCATTACTCCTTTATGATATCCAGCACTGGAAAGCTGCTGGATTACTTCATTCCAACATGTTTTGGTACTATGGTACAATAATCATGGATACTGCAAATGAAATTAAAGCAGCATAAAGATAAATTAAGACTAAACTTATACAATAAGTTTTGTGAATTACCGCTGAACAGTTATAAATTAGTGAAAAGAATTATCAAACAAACAAATTTATTTGAGTTGTTGTGAAAAAATGATGTGCTATTATGACGGCAAGATGTTAACTAAATAAGGTGTGATCAAAGGGGGAAAATGTGTGTTAAAACAAAAGACTTATGATAAGCGAGTTATAAAAGGTAAAGTTTCCAAGACCACGGTGTAAAAATGTTAGGTTGTGAAACTACTATTGAAACTAGTTGATTTCCAATTATAATATTTATAATCGATGCATAGTGAATAGTTTACAATAGGGTTCTGCGAGCTTTGGTTTTTTCACTGAGTCATTACTTCAAAAATCTCCTGAGTTTGAGTACATTCATCCAGTATTTAAAATGTCACCAGCCAAAACAAACATAAAATGTAGATACCACATTTGTAAATGGGAGATTTTAAAAATATGAAAACATGTTCTTAAAATAAGAAATACACTCATATTTAAAATTAGTAAATACTTTTGAAACACGTTTAAAAATTGAAATATTGTTTTTTAAATTAAAATGCCTCCATATCTGTCCTTCTACCATTATTCCTCTTGCAAGTTCTTCCACTCCTCTTCTCACTTGCACACTTGAGGGTTTCGGTTTCTCCCATCTCTTCCTTGTAATCCTATCTTCTTCCATCTTCATTACTTGTCCATACCATCTCATCCTTGTTTACTCAACTATCTCATGTACTCCCTGTACCCCAATTCTTGACCTTACAACTTCATTCTTAATCATATCTCTTCTGGTGACAGCTAGCATACGTGCTTCTCAAAAACTTTATCCCCATGGCCCCCACTTTCCTTGTTTCTCTTTTATCCAAAGTCCAAGTTTCCACTGCATACTTAACCATAGGTATGAAGTATGATTTATACAGCACTTCCTTACACTTCAGGGGCACTTCTCTTTTCCATAGTAAGTCTTTTACACACCTGTAGAAAACCTTTCCCTGCTGTCCTCGTCTCACTATATCTTCTCTGCTGCCCCCTTTTGCCTCAATCACACTATCAAGATACTTTGCGCTCTTTGTTTCTTTCATATCTACTCCATCCAGTTCTATCACCTTTCTTGGCCCTGTTCTCTGCCTTGTAATCACCATCTCTTCACTTTTCACCATACTAAATTTCATTCCTCACTCTTTTACTTCCACATTCCATTCCTGCAACTGTTCCTGTACTTCTCCTTCCTTTCCCCCCATACCATCAAGTCACCAGCAAACATCTTTGCTTTCATTTTCTCCTCACCCAGTTTCCTTGTTACACTATTCATTATCATTTCCATCACCAATACAAATAGTAATGGTCCTATGCTTGATTCAATTTTTTAATTGGAACTACTCTGTTCCCCCTTTCTCTCTCTTTACACAACTAACATTATCATCATACATATTCCTTACTCTCCTAGCCACTCCTATTTCTACTCCAGCCTCCTCCATTGCTTTCCAGACTTTTTTATTGTCCACACTATCATATACTCTTTCTACACCCATGAATGTCATTACCAGATTCTTTCCAAACTCAAATCTCTTCTCCATCAGCTGTTTAATTCCAAATATTAAATCTATCATTGACCTCTTCAAGTATCATGGCTCTAAAAAATTTATTCAAAATTTGATGTATTATTTTGAATTAGTATTTACAAATTTGGGATATTTTTGAGGGTTTAAGGTATTAAAAGATTATATGGATCCATTACTAGGGACACGCAAAATGCGCATTTGCGATAAAACAAATTTTACACGAATAATACGAATCTAAGCTTTTTTTCTAAATAAACACAATTTCTTTGTAATTTGGCAAATACCACATCATGCAATATAATTTTCAATGCGGTAACACTGATGATAACACTATACCAGCACTACCGTCCATATGAATAGTATCCGTTTGTACTATTTTATAGGTGTAAAATGGATCACAGAAAAAATTAGGGTTTTCAGGATATTTAAGCTTTTTTTTTTATCTGAGGCTAGCATTAAAAATCACGATTTCTACTTTTACACATTACAATACCTAAATTTCGATAGATCGATTCTTTGTTTACAGCCTTTAAAAGATTTTACTCTTAAGTCCAAGCAAGGAAATTAATATATGGACCTTGCTACAGACAGTCATGTTTGGCAAAATTATAACTTCTTAATTTTTATTCCCTTCTCCATATTTGATAATAGTTTAGTCTTCTATGATGACATATTTCAGTGTTATTATTGTTTGGTCTAAACTCAAGTTGATAATCGATTATTTCGATATTGCTCTTTGTAAGACTCAAAGGTAATGATATTGATATATCGACTTTGATAGTACTAAGTGTGAAATGTTTTGTGCATATTTATATTTAATCTTTCTCCAAATATGTTAATAAATAGTTAAATACACAATATGAACAAAAAATTTAGAAAGTCTTATCCTAGTTTTAATTAACGAATACTAATTTGAATCTTATTTACGTAAATAATAACATCGCTTTCATCTTATAATATCATCACTTTTTGAGAAAAAATAACACCACTTTTCCCTTAAAAATAACCTCACCTTTTGCAGGTCTCTCTACCCATTACTAAATAATATATTGATAATTACAAGGAGTTTTTTCTGTTGTCAGTATCATCTTTCTCTACCGAAGCACAGGTGTTCTCCAACAGCTCTTGCCATCCAGTCCAGCACCAACAACTTGGTGGTTGTCTACGCAGATCACAAGGTTAGTCAAATATCTTCCCTAGAGAGTGTCATCCTTTATATACTATGATGCAATAAAAACACATTGCTTTTCACTTAACTTATCTACTAGTACATAGTATATATGGATTACATATCCAAGCTATTATATTTGTTAGTTACTATTATAGCTGCATTTAAATAACATATTCTTAAATTGAAAAACGACACATGAACACAGGACTCAAACTCGGAACTCTTGGCTTAGTAATAGCTTGGCTATTTAATCCATCATGATATGCACATTCACACAATCGTCATTGTACTATTACCAGCATAAAGCCCTCTTGTGTCGAAGGTGGATGCACTATCTTGTATATCCTCATATTTATTGATCACTAATATGTAGCTGATGATTTCCGCATGTCCATCACAGACTCTGCCTTAAAACATGAGTGAAGAATGACCCTGGGTACAGGATGAATTCTGTATAGCTCAATTGCTAGAGCATTGGCGTACTAAGCCAAAAGTCCTGGTTAAATTGGCGTTTACAGGTGTCATTTTTCAATCTAAGAATATGATATAAAGATGCAGCTATAACCGCAACAATCAAATATAATAGCTTTTCTAGTTAATCCATCATACTAGCTGTAGGCTACAAACTATTTAACTATTGGACTATTAGCTGTAGGTCATGAACTAGTAAACTATTGAATACAAGTCATAGGTCTTTAACTATAAATATTTAACTGCTAGTTGTAAGCCATGAACTATTAACATATTAAACTACTAGCTGTAGGCCATGAACTATTAACATATTGAACTACTAGCTGTAGGCCATGAACTAGAAACTATTGAACTACTCACATCCAAACCGATTTTCACAAATGCTTTCTTAAAACAGTACTTAGGAATGTTGATTTGTATTATAATAAATATTTCTGCTAATATATATTACATTGTATTTAATTTACTCTGGCTTGATTTTTTTCATAATAAATATTTCTTTTAATACATATTACAGTGTATTTAAATTATTCTGGCTTGATTTTTTTAAACTAATTAAAAACATGTTAAAAATCTTTTTTTAAATATCTATCTCTTTCTTCATTCAAAAAAATAAAATAATTATTATTAGTTATTACGTATTTGTTTTCTACAAACATAATTAAGTTTTAAAATGTTTACACATTCACACATGCACACATGACTTCAATCTTTACTCAGAAGCTTTATGAAATGCTCGCATGAGATTGACTCAAATTAAAAATCTTTATTCTGCAGACCCCTTTTAGTAAATTTTTGAACAATAGCTGTAGGCCATTATTAGTAAACTATTGAACTACCGCATCAGCTGCAGCTCACAAAATAGTGAAACTAGATAAATGATATGCTAATTTCATGGAACTAAAGATATTTGAACTATTTTCAAGATTGAACTATAATTTAACTATAATTTGTTTATTATTTATGCGTGCACATGAAGAAGTTTTTTAATACAAACAATTCTTTAACTATGTTTCAATCTGCTTTCTATACTGAGCATTAGTGATGTTATTACAATTTGGTGGGTGGGTTAAACCCCCCACTCCATCCATATGCTATAAATGTGATTTTTCAAATGCATCTTCTCATTCCAAACGTAAGTATTTGGTATACTCTATTAATAGTATTTACATACTCATGGTAATTGTGTTTACACTTAGTACCATCATCATCATCATCATCATCAATTGTTTCCAGCCTGTGGCCGGGTCAGTTAAGTAAAATGCCTCCATGTTCCTCCACTCTTCCTCCTTTAATTTATTCCATTCTTCTCCTCTCACTTAAACACGTTCTGTTATCTGCTTTTCCCATCTCTTTCTTGGCCTCACCTGTGATCTTTTTCCAGCATACTTTATTTCCAATATTTTCTTCGGCATCCTCTCTTTTTCATTCCTTATTAAATGCATATACCATCTCAAACTTGCTTCCTCTACTATCTCATGTACTCCTGGTACTCCTACTCTTTCAGGGAAAAATGTATTTCTAAAATTGTTTCTCCTCGTAACATATTCCTCATAAACCCCATTCCATGGCCTTCACTTTCCTAGTCTCTCTTACATTTACTGTCCATGTGTCTGTTTCATATGTGACTATAGGTACAAAGTATGCCCTATAGAGCACTTCTCTTTCCCATAACAGGTCTCTAAAGCTTGATTCACACGTTCACCGAAAATAGAAAACAGAATCTACCTCAGAGGCGCAGCAATTTACACACGTTAAGTTGACCCATGATGCATTGCAACGCTAATGGAAAACAGATATCAACATATTTTATTTTCTAGTAGATATACATATATTTTAGATCATTGTCCCAATGGATATTTACAAATAATAACCTGTGTCATGGCACAATCCAATACATCAATACACACATTTTTCATTAACGGGTTATTTCAAATCTCCTCACAATGCCCAACAAAGCTGTCTGCTAGTTTCAGGCTGTAGAGCGCATGAGTTGTCAAATGCGCATGCGCACTGAGTTGAGATGGTTGGTTCTGAGATTTGATTGGTTCTCCTGTGCCTAATATGGCTTAGAGCGCAACACGTGACCATGTTTCTGTTCTGCGCTAGTTTTTCAGCGAACGTGTGAATACAAAATTACACACCTATAGAACAACTCACCATGCTGACCTCTTCTTATTAGATCCTCTCTACTCCCACCCATCACCCCAACCAAGCTTCCAAGATGCATTTTAAATGCTGTATTATTCTCAGCTCTACTCCATCCAACTTTATAGCTTTATTAAATGATATGTATTGGGGCGGGAAACAAAACAAGGGGCGCGCAGCTCTCATGTTCTAGCAGTTTCTGCTGACTCATCACTGTTAATCTCTTTTGTAGACAGTCTTCTTTGTTATTTAACAAACTTGGTGGCTGGGATGGGGAAGGGGTTATTTTACCACTTGTAGAGAGACAAGCAAGTTGGGGAGGCGCGACTTATTGTGTCTCTCTATCAACAGTTATTTGTTAGGTTCAGGAAGTAAAAGAGCTTGAAAGATTTAGAGAAGGACAGAGATATATTCAACCATCTTTTGGGGTGTGGAAATGAGAGGAAGGGGGGAAGGAAGTATCTTGCCATTTATGAGGGATCAGTATGTTTGTTGGTGAGCCAGACAGGCAGTGTAAGGGGTGCTAAACAATCACTTTTGAGGGGTGTCAAACCTAGAGAGAACATTTAAGAGGTTTCAAATTCAGATAATTTTTTTTTTGCAGTTTCATAATTAGAGCAAATTGAAGAGGTGCCAAACATTATATTTTCTAGTATTTATTGCACTATACAAATAATTAAATATAAAACACCATTTTCAAACGAAATTAACTAGTAAAAATAATTTCCATCAAAAATATAATAAAATTAACTATTTTATTAATTGTATTCTTTGATATTAATTCAAAATTTTGTTTTTTTGATTTGATAAAAAATATTATCCACACACACTTCTATTTATTTTATTATGTTATTTTTTATTGTTTTTATTTTTAGCGCCGCGTTATTACTTGTTTCGGTTACACATCTATGCACTAATTACTCTAGTGTGTTAGGAATGAGGAAGATTGAATTTAGAGGTGTGCTTACATTTGCACGGATAGAGTGGGAAATAATTTAGGAATAACCAACCTTAGTACACCGGGCCAAGATCATACTAAATATCCTTGTCATCGGCAGTCTAGTCTATGCCTTAAAACATGCAACCATCAAAGCTGGGTTTAATATTATAGCTTTAACAAGTCTTATCATATAGTTTAGAAATCCATAGATTTTAAATCTAAGATTATTCTAAAGAGTAATTTTAAAATTTCCCGTTCTCATCCCGAATCACGATATTTTGACTCTGACTCATTTCCCATACCATTATAAAAAAGCCATTCCCGTCAATCCTTAGTAATAACATATTTTGATGGCAGTGT
Source organism: Timema genevievae (assembly GCA_902155825.1). Taxonomy (NCBI): domain Eukaryota; kingdom Metazoa; phylum Arthropoda; class Insecta; order Phasmatodea; family Timematidae; genus Timema; species Timema genevievae. The sequence continues at coordinate 8,045 of CABFWO010005545.1, read as the reverse complement.
AAGGTGAAGCCTTGACTCATACAACAAGTCACACTGAACCCAAGGGTAATCTACTTTTTCGTGTTTTGAAATTACAACAAGTGAATTACACAATGAAAATGAAGTATTTGTCTGTGCAGGTTGTAGAGGTGAACTTAAAAACTGGCAAGTTTTCCAATTTTTCCAAGTTGTTGAGTGGTCAGATGCCCACACAGTGGTCTTCTCGATGTTTTCCTGTCAACAATGTGACATTCGACCCTCGGAATGACAACATCATTATACTTCACGATGATACAACTATTTGCGTCATCGATAAGGACAAGGTACATGACATTAACATGAAGCTCATAATATATATATATATGTGTGTGTGTAATATATTTGTTTTAGAGCTATAATATTGCTTATTGGTTCAGAACCAATTATTTATTACCAGGTCCCAGACTTGTAATTTAACACTTAATTGAATGTATGAATGTTATAATGAATGGATTATAACAAAGAATGTTAACATTTAATCACTATGTGTATTTTCTATTATTCTACTAAATTTATAATTCCTCTAGTGTTCATAATTTTTTTCAAAATTCAGATTCAAGATTGAATGTAAAGTGAAGACTCAGATTTGTAATGCAGTGGATTCAACCCAACTCTAGATATCAAGTTGTCACTCTGTAATATCAAGTTGTCTTGTAGGGTGATGTCAAGTTGTCTTGTAGGGTGATATCAAGTTGTCACTCTGTAATATCAAGTCTTGTCTGTAATATCAAGTTGTCTTGCAGGGTGATGTCAAGTTGTCTTGTAGGGTGATATCAAGTTGTCTCAGTGTGTGTTATCAAGTCGTCACACAGTGTATAATGTTTCCCTGTTTGATATCAAGCTGTTGCACAGTGTGATATAATGTTGTCTCATTGTGTGATATCATGTCGTAACACAGTGTAAAATGTCTCCCTGTTTGATATTAAGGTGTCGTGCAGTGTGATATAATGTCTCCCTTTTTGATATCAAGCTGTCCTGCAGTGTGATATAATGTCTCCCTTTTTGATATCAAGCTGTCCCGCAGTGTGATATAATGTTGTCTCTTGTGTGATATCATGTCGTAACACAGTGTATAATGTCTCCCTGTTTGATATTAAGCTGTCGCGCAGTGTGATACAATGTTAACTATAATAGTGTGTATAAGGTTAACTATAATATTTTAACAATCAGACTGTGGTAACAAGTTAACAATGTGAACTAATTTTATGTATGATTCAAGTTAACCAACTAACTTATTTTGAAATTGGAGGAATATGTACAAATCCTCTTTTGGGTGCTATTTTAATAAGTTTTATTGTATTGGCTCTATTTGTTAGGATCTGCCATTAGCTGAAGCTAAAATTCCACGCCTGGAGTCTTCTGGAATGTCGGATGGTGTAGATAGCAGTAATCAAAGTTATCCACGTACATCATCTCCTCAAAATGCCTTCCATTTCATCAAGAAATACAAGGTCAGTAAAACATTCCTCTCAGAATTAAAAGTCTTAATTGCCAGGGGTAGAGAACTAGTTTCAGAATAATGTGCTTTTGTTACTATGTCTCCCTCCAGCACTTGGTTCATCTGGAATGGTTGGTCGGTGAAGAGCTGGTAGCTGTTGAAGTCAGTCCTGCCTCTCTTGCTGAGAAACTGCCACCATCTCTCAAACAGAAGAAATATGGAATGTAAAAATACTTTAGCAAGGTGGTTTATAAAGATTGTTTTTAACAAAAAAAAAAGTTTTATTGGCGTAATCTATTATTTCATAGTATTTAAATCATCATCCTAAAGTGTACTTCACAAGTAAAAATATGTTTTCTTCATCATTATAATAATTTGATGATCTTGTTATTGCAAAAGTCCCTCTTTGGTGTACTATTTATATAAAATATCATTGTTCTGTCATGGTTATTATTTCTTGTTGAAAGATGGGTTTGAAAATAATATCAGAACTAAAGATAAGCCCTCAAATAATTTTAATCCTTATGGGTATTCAAGATTCAAGGATTCAAGAAAATTTAGGATTTGACACTCAAATCCTTGAAAAAAAATTCATCATTCTTAATCCTTTCTTTTCTAGTGAGAGCTAACAAGCTCCTCAAATAACTTCATTACCATGGTCTCCACTTTCCTTGTTTGTCTTTTATCCAAAGTCCAAACTTCCACTGCATATGTTACTATGAGTATGAAGTATGTTCTATACACTTAAGGGGCACTTTTCTTTCCCATATTAGGTATCTTACACACCTGTAGAAAACCTCTCCCTGCTGCCCTCGTCTCACTATATCTTCTCCGCTGCCCCCTTTTGCCTCAATCACACTATCCAGATACTTCACACTCTTCTTTCAAATCTACTCCATCCAGCTCTATCACCTTTCTTGGCCTTGTTCTCTGCTTTGTCATCATCACTTCATTTTTCGCCATACTAAATTTAATTCCACACTTTTTTCAATTCCTCATTCCACTCCTGCAACTGTTGTTTTACTTCTTCTTCCTTTTCCCCCCATACCATCAAGACATCTACAAACATCTTTGCTTTCATTTTCTCCTCACCCAGTTACCTTGCCACTTTATTCATGATCATTTCCATCACCATTACAAATAGTAATGGTGAGAGGGTACTTCCCTGATTGATTCCATTTTTTAATTCAAATCACTCTCTCCAACCTTTCTTCGTGTCTACACAACTCAATTTATTATCATACATATTCCTAACTCTCCTAGCCACTCCTCTTTCTACTCCAGCTTCCTCCATTGCTTTCCATATTTTCTTTTCATGGGCTTTTTCTACATTCATAAATGCCATGACCAGATCCTTTAGAAACTCATATCTCTTTTCATTCAACTGTCTAATTCCAAATATTAAATCTATCGTAGACCTCCTCTTTCCATCTTCCCTTCATGCTTTTCTTCATTCTCCTTTCCAGAATCTTTTAATACATTTTTCATGCATTTTCACATCAGTGTTAAGCCTCTATAATTTTCACACCTCTTCCTACCCCCTTTCTTGAATATTGGTAATATAATCCAGGGCCGTTTGGTACATTTTATCAGTATGATACAAGACTTCGAAATGCCGCCCCTTGAATGGTTTTTTCTTTAAAATAACCTTCGATTGTGATTTGTTAAAACACAATCATTTTCAATGATATAAGTAACTACAATTGCTGTAAAAAACAATAATGTTCTTACCTGATCTACTTTTTAAACACAAAAACTGAATTAATATAAATGCAAAAATATTATACTGATACAGATATATTATATATCTGATTTGCTGATTTAAACACAGCACAGCCACATGCCACTTCTCGAGACAAACTAACATTAAAATAAAATATTGTCAATAATTGTAAGCTCAAAGCAGAACTATCACCACATAACAGGTAACACGTGCACTTGTCTTTTGTGATAATTGCCGCCTCAGCTTTTAGGAGTGGCTGCGTGGTATATTACAAACAAAAATAATAGCTTCACGCTGTTAGATCAAAAGTCTTTCGGTTAGCGCTCGCCAACGATGCACCTGCAACAGAAACTGAAATCAAAGGGTACCGAAAGCGCTTAGGCAGAGGCGTGCGATAAATCATAAATCGTATACATCACTATTGGAATAACATAGACCAATAGAAAAAAGTGTTGAGTAAAGATTTTTAATTATTGAATGGTTCTTTGATTTCGCTGCTTATGCTGCCCCCTTACGGTGCCATCTGATGCAGCCACCTTTCTGTATCAGCACGGCACAGCCCTGATATAATCCCTTTTGTCCAACCCTCTGGCACTTTATTCTCCCTCCACACGGCCCTTACTACTCCACACAACCACTGTAGACCCATTTCTCCTGCTGCACTTATCATTTCCACTGAGTGTGTCCACTCCTGGTGGGTTTCCTTTCCTCATTCTGTTCAAGGCCTCTTCTACCTCCTTCCAGCTTAGGTCCGCTACTTCCTCCTCCATCTCTCTGTTCATTTCCTTCTCTTCTACCTTTTGTACCAATCCGTCCCCCTTAGGGTTTAACAATCTCTCAACATATGATTTCCACAGCTTCTTTACCTCTACATCCCTCTCCATTATCCTTCCTTTTTCATCCTCTTTCTTATTTTCCTTCCTCCTTTGGCTCACTTGACTATACAATATATTCTTGCTCCCTTCCACATCAGTCTGTAACAGTTTTGTCCACTCTTCCATCTATCTTTTTCTCCCTTTTCTTACTAACTTCTTTGTACTTATCTTTTTCTCCCTGTACCTATCCTGTCTCTCTTGTTATTTTTGTGAACCTTTCTCTGAATGTTTTGTTCTACACATTCATTCTTTTATGTTCATAATTTTTTTCACGATTCAAAGGTAAATTGGAGATTCGGATTCGTAGAATAGATTCGACCCAACTTTAATCAGAACCACTATGGATATTTATCAAACTTTATTAATGGAGACTTTTTTTTAACATTTTGGTGTAACATGCTACCTGTGTTAACATTTTCTACCTTTTTGAATGAACTGGGGGGGACAGAACATGTACACCAGGCGTGTCAAACTCGTTTGGTCATTAGGGCCACATTAAACATTGAAAATAATGTAAGTTCAATATTGTCACCATATTAGAATGGAAAAATTTCAATTTGAATATCCTTAATACAACAAAAATATAATTAAGATTACATAAAATGTCAAAACTGATCTTGTATTTTTTTCACCATAATTTTGAAACTTTATTTTTGAATCAAGGGTGTGATTGTCTTTAGATCTCTTGTTGAAGTCACGTTCAAAATAGATGACAACTGCCTATCGGTAAATATGATCACTCGGGTAGTTTTTCTTTCCATGAGCGAAAACACACCTGTGTACTGACAAATATTGCACATATTTGGTGCGTTAATTCAACCATTTTTGGGAATTGATCTTTGGTGAGTAATGAGTAAAATGTGGTACACCAATTTCACCTTCTAGATTTCACCAAATAATGGTCAATTTACGGATGTCATAATCTCAAATTTTGTGATCCTACGATGTTTATAAAAATACAAATTGGGCCATATTGTATGTTGGTTCATCAAAAGGTCTGTGGGCCGCACATAACACTGGAACGGGCCACAAGTTTGACATGCCTACTATACACAAACATTACTCTTTTTTAATTTTGTTGTTGATTAGAGAGCAGTCAACCCATTCATGTGTAGATTTATTTGTGGGAAAATTCTCCCCGATTTTTTGCTGAATTTTAATTATTTTGCTCTGATGTTAACACATGAGTTACAATAAAGCAATAGCTGCGATTACAGTTCTCTTCTCAAATGCAGATACTGACTACAGCACTTGGTGATTGTGTATGACACTAATATTGGGTCAGATATGTTAGTACTTCAATATTATAATAAAATCCTTTAAGAATATATTTCCACTGATACTCAACCAGTAGAAAATCTTTAAAATAATTTAAAGTCTGGCTCATATATTTGCTAACAACTTTGCGACCCTGACCATACTACTTACACCACTCATCCTCAAACAGCTTATTTGATTTGTATTTATTTAGGTAAAAGGCTCTAGAGTCTAGGTGTTCCCTCCCTAATTCAACTTTTTCCCGTAATTAATAAACCGTTAGCAATTTCAAAACTGGCAGATCAACTGCCTAACACCCTAACATAGTAATTTATGTAGTATACAGTGTCAGAAAAAAGTTTTGATACCATCCATACAATACTAAAAAATACTAACTAATTTGTTCACTGGTCTTAAACGTTTTTCTTTATTAACTCTCTTAATTTTATGTTAATATACATTAAAAATGAAAGATTTTGGTGATAATAATATTAGTGTAGCTCAAACAATTCAGAAGTTAAGAATTTTTTAAAAAATATTAAGGCGCACAGCCAAAAAATTCACATTAACAAAATTCTAGTTAAAAAATGGGTGGACATAGAGCTATGGTTTTTGGTCTCCAAAGCTTGAAAATGAAAAACCTTGATTTTTTTTTTACCAAATTAGTACTTTAACTTTTAAGTGGCCTAATTTTTTTTAAATCAAGATTAAAAAAATGACTTTTTAAGATTTTTATTAGTTACATTTAAAATTACTTCTTTTTACTAAGTCGTAGCATTATGTTATTTCTTATCTCTTGAAGTGGGCTGGCACACCTGTTTCATCCCCTCCAATCAGCTGATTTTAATTTGATCATTTTGAGATTATTGTATGCCTTTTGTGTTTGTGAGTCAAGATGGGGAAAAGATCATTATCAGACCAAATTAAGTGGCGAATAATTGGTTTAATGAAGGCTGGAAAGTCACAAAGACAAATGGTTGATATTGTTGGAGTGTCTAAAACATGTGTGCAACAAACAATCAGGTTATATAATGAGTTTGGAACCATCACCAACCGGCCTAGGGCAGGCTGTCCGAGGAAAACATCTCTAAGACAAGACCGTAGGCTGCTGCAGCTTTGTAGAAACGATAGAAATGCTAGTTGCAGTGATCTTCTCAGGGAACTGAAGTCTTCCTGTGATAATATTAGCATAACTGAGCGAACTGTGTGCAACTGTTTACATGAAGCAGGCCTAGGAGGGGGGGTGTTGTTATTCTTGGTTCTTTTTATTTATATTTAGTTTCAATGTATTTGGTAAAAGTTAGCGGTAATAACTATAATGCCATTGGTCCTTTTTTGTCTTGCATTCTAGTCTCTGACTGGCCTCTTCTGACACCCGACTTCCTGTCGCTAGAGGTGATGCCATTATATCATTCACTTTCTTTATGGATCTGATTGACATGAGACGCTAAATTTTTTTTCTCTTGTTTCTTTTGTTTGGGGTTTGATTAATATTTATACACGCGTTAGCACTTTTGTGGTTTTACATGACAGCTAGCAGAAGCGAGCAGATGGTATCAGTAATGCCAACATTGTCTGAAAGTAACTTTTGTTAACATATTTGTAAATAATAATTATTTGCTAAGTGTCACTATTATTATCATCACTAAAAATATTATCAATCACTTTTAACAATACTTCCATCAAGGATTACAGTATAATTTTATTTTACATAATCAAATTTAAGGAAAAAAAAGTCTAGTACATTCATTCTAGTTTTTCTTTTAATTCTTGTGGCAATTACAGGTTAAATAGAGCGTGAAATTTTACAATTAATGGTATTATATTCAGTTATTAATATTTTTATAACTGGCCTCGCATATCTTTATACATAAATAAATGGTTTGTGATAATAAAGAGGAAAAAACATACAAAATGTTTGTGAAATAATATAAAGTTTAAATTTTGTAAACACCGTGTCTTGACACAATTCGCCGTTCAAACTGAAATAAGTTCCCCTACGTCATCAACAGGCAACATAGCTTCTATCCAGTGGCCATATTTGTTTTCAGCGTATAAGGCCACTTTTAACGTTCTCTTGCTTTTAATAATTAATTTGAATTAAACAGCAAAAGAAAACTTCAAAACTAAACAACCAATAAACGGTTATTTTCATAACCAAAATCTAACAATTTTAATTAGACATTATAACAGTGAATTATCGTATAAAATACAGTTAATAAAGCCACGTGCGTGTGTTTACAAGTTGAAATGAACAAAATATTTTATACAAATATTTGTAGTTGAGTATTGTATGCTACCGGTAATAATTTTATTACAAATTTGAATATTATAGTGTCTCTTTTGAATATTAATTCGGCTACTTAGTAATGTGTGTTCTTTTTATATTCCAAATAAATCTGTGAAGTGTAATAAAAAATACTTGCGAGTCTTTCTCCAGTGTTGATAAATAAAATACCAGGCTAAGATTTCAAGTTATAAGTTATTGTAATTTTATTAAAGACTTTGTTATAACTGTTTAAGAGTATTGAATTTAAAATAGATTTTTGTTGATTAGGATAGCATTTTATATGTCATTGTCATTTATTTTGTAGGACTAAACATATTTTCTAGGATATTGATTTTTGTTTGTTAAATTATTTAAAGTTATAGGCCTACATATTAAAACAAAATAATATAACAGATTGTAAAGGCGAGCATAGAGAATATGTTTTCTTCGAGAATACCTCCAGCA
>CABFWO010005544.1:35113-46318 GCA_902155825.1 Timema genevievae | reverse complement strand
CAGTAATTGGTGTATTTCCACATTTAATAATGTATGGGACGGAATTGTTTCATTGGGGTACGTTCACTCGTAGAGAAGACGTGTGGCAGCAACATTTCCATTAGCAAGGACATAAAGGAAATGCATATTTGCACGTTAGAATAATAAGCTTTCATTAATAACCTCTTAAAGCGTTAATAGCACTCGTAGAGCAACTCCAGCAGTAACAAATATTTGAGTAATGTTATTCTGATCAGTGTCGACCCAGTTGTTATGTTAGGTAAACAAAAGAAAATCCATTGCTACTCATGTGTATGTGGATAAACAAATAGAAGCTCATTGTCTAAAAATGGGGCCAGTTATATTAAATTAGAAAAACAAAACAAATACCTGCATTTCTGTGACCGTTGTTTGCGGACTTTTGTTAACCAGGACGGTTTTTAATTAATTTTAATGAGTACTACAAGATATTTAAGTTATGAACCCTTTTTTAAGCACCCTGTATATCTATTTGATCAGTGAACAATAGATTTTGCTTATAATCTGAACGGGTAGTAAGACATGGTGCTAAATAAACAAAAAAAACACTGTATACATCGCTCCATCAATTCAAACAATTTTAAGAACATTATTAGATTGTGTTATATTTTTAACGTTACTATGATTAGATCTATCTTTGTATTTAAAGTTTAAATATCTTCCATGAGATCTTCTTGGATCTGAGATGACATTTTACCACAAGGAACAAGTTAAATATAAAACAAATCAATAAAATATTCATTAGTTCATTTTATTCACAAATAATATCCTTTGTTCACGCAGTTTAAGGTATTAGTCTTAAAATATATTTCAAAATTATGTCAAAACTAAAATAACTCCACGAATACTTGATCTATTGCTTAGAATTTTGAGTTGAAGTCACTTTAGATGAGCTATTTAACTAAAAACCATTGGACCTGCCGCCATATTGAAACTAATAACCCTATTGAAAAACAATGTAAGGTACAGTACATACATTTTTCGTCTTAGATTCAAACAATTTTCGCTAAAACTTGTTCACAAATTTGACAGCTAGTGGGGAGTAATAACCCGGACAGACTGATAAATAGACGAAATTCCAATTAGTCGAGTTAAAACAGAATGTTGCTACGCTTGGCAATATATTTTGAAGTCCGAATATTAGGTTCAGTGGCCATTGATATTCTCATTTATTAATAATGTGTCTTTAAAAATGACTTTACCTTAATTGTGTGCAAAAAAAACCACTCAATCTTGTTTTATGCAGTTGAGGGGTGATGATGGCCAACTAGAGATAATAGACGCCAGTTCAATTCTCAGAAAGTGTAATTAGTTACTAGTTATTATATGTGATCGTCTTGGAACCCAAATACTCGCGATGCATGAATTAAATCACGTCATAAAAAATCTAGTCTTAAACACTTAACGGTTGTACTAGGATGTATATTTTTTCCACACAATGTTATTTTCAATTCTTTCATCATACAAATGGATTTACATTTTCTATTAATTACCCTCCTCACCTCTATGCTCTCAATTCAAGACTTTAATTAAATATTGTAGAAACTAAAGACCAGCCTAAGCCTATGGCCGTTTGTTCATTGCTAAATATATTTGTAAGTCATGTCCTCACCTACTATCAAGCTACGTTAACGCTGCATGCGGTAAGAACGTGAACTATGGTTGAAATAAATGGAGGATTGGATGAAACATGCTAATTGAGCGACTTCAGGGCCACTTGCCTCGGTGGCTCACTTTCTAAGACGCCACTCTCTAAATAGACTGGATTGCCTGCGGGTGGCGGCAAGGTTTTATTTTTCAAATGGTTTGGCACTCCCTCTTCTCAAAAATGTGTATATATTTACTCTAAATTATACAATCGTCATCTCTACCTCATTAGTTTGTACACGTGAGCGGGTAGTAAGATGAGATGCAAAAAAAAAAAAGACTGATTACGGAGTGTAAAGTTAACAAAACTTGTAAATGCGACTGATGCTAGTTGTGGTTTTTGAAAACTTGCATTGAATAAACGAATAAATAAATTACACCAGTAATTTTTTTTCCAGAAAGTCCTTTCCTTTATCTTGGAAAGAAAGGATAAATTTGTAGAACTTGCTGGACATTTCTCAAAAAGTATCCTTCTGATTTCCGGTAGCTGAATAAGGCTTGAAGTAATGTTCAATGTACCTTTCTTCTTTTCTAACAAAACGAAGTGGTTTTTCCCTTTGAAAGAATAAGCAGCAGACGCTAAGAGGCTTAACTCGAATACAAGTTATTCTGAGTTTGATGACTTATGGTGTATTGTGGGAAGTGACAAGACCCTGCCCCTCAAACATCTCAAGGCACTTGATTGAAATCTACAGAAAGATTGAATATAAGAATATTTCTCTCTGAAGGATTTAATTTTTTAAATTAAAGAATAATGTCAAAATAGCCATTTTGACCAAAAAAAACTAAACATTGGCTTTACATAATTATGTGCATCTTATATACAGCTTGTTCATTTGAAAACTTTTCCCCAAAATATCTCGAAAACAACGCATTGCAGAGAAAAATGTTTAAAACAAAAGTAGTTTGGTTCCGAGAGGGAAGTAAGGTAGTAAGGCTGGTATCATGGTATGTGACCTTGGGTTGCGTTATTAAGGTGACTTTAGGTCACGTTTATTTAATAAGACTACCTATTTCTTATAATATATTTCTGTAGATAACGTTGTGCCATTTTCAAAATGGTGGTTTAAAGCTTTTTAAGATAAAAAGCTTTCACGAGAAATGAGCCTTACAAGTTTCTGAATCGTTGGAACCAGGCACGGTATGATTGCAGTATTTATAGCAAAACATTATTTTGGTCAAAATAAATCAAATATTGCTCCAGTATAAACATAGAGTTTAAATTTCTTCACATAGTGGTGACCTCAACAGTTGTTGAATATCTGTCAAGAGTGTCCTGGAATTTCATGAAAACTTTTCCTCTTCATTTAAAAAGTGTTATCATCTAATGCCACTATGCTCATGAGAGATACTAAACAACTGTTGAGGTCATCATGTGAAGAAAATTTAACTCTATGTTTGTATAAATGCAACATTTGAATTAGTTTAACAAAAAAAGTTTTGATATAAAGACTGCATAAACACTTATATTTTCTTGCGTTACAGTCACTGCATAAGCATACTTGAACAGATGATTAAATAAGTCATGGCGTGCTTGAACACATGCTTAGATAACGAATTTTGGCCTGCTTCTCTGGCCACATGGTCTTGGAAAAGTAATTACTGTATTAAAATTGATGTTTCTAGATGAGAAACGAAATGTTTTGACTTGCGTCTGAAAAACCCATGAAAGCTCCATCTGATGTTCATGTTTATTTTCTTCCTTACATCTGATGTATTATATTGACGTATCAAAGATAGTATATTTTAGTAGGGAGTTTATATTTATATGTGAACAAACATGTTTAAATAAATACTTCTTCTTTCATTCACAGTTAAATAACTGCTCTCGTTTTTATATAACTTGACAGAAACTAGCCGATTATGATGACTAGACTCGTGGATTTAATTGTGGCCCTCGGGCACTTAAGTTGGAAACCCCTGGACTAAGTCGTCACTCTAGCAATAGACTAAACTGACAATGATAGGGAGATTGGAGTTCGAACCCTGGTCAGGTTTACTGAGGCTTGTTTTTCTAAATGGTTTTACACTATCCCTCCACACAAATTCGACTAAACTTCTTTTTTATTCAACTCTCTTCACCCCTAATTCATCAGCGTAATTAGCACACATGTGTATAACCTGAACAGGTAGTAAGACACGATGCTAACAAAAAGAGCTGTGGCTCAACATACCTTCACTATGCCATGTTGTACCTTTCCATAAGCTTTGATATGCCTAAACATAAGCTTTGCATTAACACGGAGTGCCTGAACTTAAGCTTTGAATTACTTACCTGACCATCCAATTTAAAATATATTATAATGTTGATATATGTTAGTTGTCTATTTGCAGCACAGGTTCCTCACCAAATATTAATTTAATAATGTATTATATTAATTGTTACCCATTAATTGCTGGGTAATTGGTCAGTCAAGAGCTGTAATAACTTTCATTTGATCTCATAGCTAATGTCTTTACAAAACTTGTCAGAGTAAGATCAGATAAATCGAAAGTCCTATAATAACGGAAGTCGAGTACTAGACCCTATCTGACACAACCTTGTCTCCTGAACGTAGATGGACATCTTTAAACCTAACGGGAGATCTGCGTCGTTCATTCACCAATTACGAATCGAAGTATTGGAAGGGACTAAAAGTAGCAACTAGGTCTATCCTGTTTAGATGAGAAAATAAATATAGGCTATTGGTTTCTGAAACAGAAATAAATATAGTTTGTGACCTTGTACTGACAACACAGATATCTTAGTAGGGATCAATCAAGAACTCGGATGTAGCGAAAGCTGAACGAACACTGTTCTTATCATATTGTCAAGTAGACCATCACTTTGAGTGAGCAGGAGGGCTGACTGATTGTAAGTAGTTTTATTTAGTACCCTCAAATACAAAATAATCCTCAGTGCACCCGATCTCACGATCATAGTCAGTCTAGTATATTGTGAGAGTGATGCCTTTGACCAGGGTTTTTTAGACCGGGGTCGGTGAATAGGTTTCAAGGGGGTCAGTGAACCGGGCAAAATAAACAACACACAATCGCAGTAGTTATCTCGTAATCACATCTAGAATAGTTACTAAAAATCTACCTTGCCATCATTGATATCATACAATTTGCTGACAGCCATGAGTATGGATTTGCAAGAAAAGAATTTAATTTTGCTATGGGAACTCTTCTTCCGTTTGTTGCTACACTTTTTTGTGAAGAAAGATTTTCAGCACTTTTCACCATCAAAATTAAAACTCAAAATAGATTGAATGTCGAAGCTTTTATGCCCGTTGCACTGTAAAAGACTACTCCACAAGTTTAACTTCTTACTCAAGCAACTCAACAACACTCTTCTTGTTGACTTTAACTTTTGAACAGAATTAAAGTTCACTTTTTAGTTGCACAGTTTGGATTTATTTCACATTCATTCAGGAAGTGGCCATTAATGTTCAGATGAAAAGTGAGATACATGATTTTATTGTAAAGATTGTTTTATGTAATGTCCATGTGAAGGTAATTGGATTTCACAGAATTTAAGTAAACTGTATAAAATTATCGTGAGTATACACGTGCACTTTTATGGCCTTTGTCAAATTAGTCCGAGAGCTGGCTCACATTTTATTTACCCCTAGAAGCCAAAAGCACGATAAGTTTTTTATTTACCATCATATAAGTAATCAAAATATTGCAATCTTAAAGAAAATAGGAGTGGGAGCATGATATATGAAGTCATCAAGATGGCCGCATGCCTTTCAGCTCTCAATGGCTATAAACAGTTAAAACGTCCATCTCGTTATTGATAGAGGAACGATTTAAAAAAAATTTAGTTAAAAAACAAACTGGTAAATATTATTTGTGCATAAAATTTGTCTATAAAAGTTATAATTTTTTAACTATATCATGTTAAACTCTAAAAACCGGACTGATGATCATCTGTGTTCTCTCTTGAGAATTACCCCCTCACAGCTTCACTCATCTCACCTCTCGGCAAATATATCTCCTGAGCGAACTTTGAGACATACTAAGCCACTAAGGTATTTATGAGTCTTTTACAATCTCTATGTATTTAAATGTATTCATGCTTGTCTATTACGTGTGTTTATCATTTTTTTAAGTGCGTTTAGAAGAAAAATTAATGAAAAAACGTATTTAATCTACCAATTTTTTTAATTTCTTTTAATTTCTTACTCGTGTAAGTAAATTTGCACATCTCTGGTATAACTTACTGTAATAATGACATCTTAAACCATTTGACCACCGAAGTGGTAAAAAGATAATTCTGTGGAAATTAGTAATTGATATTTCTTTGAAAATATCATGGTTTGGAATTACGCTTTGTGCTACAATGGTATTATAACTAATTAAATATTTACGGAATCCGTTGAAATATATTCAAGGAATCATAAAGTTGACAAGAATTTGGGCTGGGTATCACTTGTATAGCTGAAGATAATAATGAAAAAAGAAAATGAGGATAAAAATCATCAGTATACACCCGGAAAGTGGACAGTATTGATACAAAACCAATACATCACAAGATGAGCCATTTGGGAATGAATGTATACTCCAAAGCAGTCGTTGGTGTTATTTATTTCTCAGCGTCGCGTCTTACTACCCCTTCGCTACTTGTAAGCTTATGTACTAGTTACGCTAATGGTTTTAGGTACTAGGAAGGTTATATTTAGAGGAAGTTTACCCGCATTTGCGTGGAGAGAAAGAGAGAGTGATAAATCATTTTGAAAAAAAAAAGCCTCAGTTCACTCGACCGAGACTTGAACCTTGATATCCCCGTCATCAGTAGTCTAGTCCAGGGCTGCTCAACCTAAGGGTCGCAACCCCTTTGGGGGTCGTGTAAATAATATTGTGGGTCGCAGGACATTTGAAACAAAACAAAGTAACAAATCTTATCCTTAATTTTCAACCACATTGGCGACATTGCTTGTTGTGACTTTAAGACCGCACTTTTGTCCCAACATGACAGTAATAACCTAACAATTTAATCTGGGTAGCAGACAGTCAGGTCCTTTGTACAGGCTCGGCGACCGCGAAGGGATTGTCTTGTCTTGTGGAAGGGGCTTAGCGATGGAAGCTCTTCAGCAATTTGTTACCACCTATTTGTGCGAATCGGCATTTTCGACAATGACAGCAATTAAAACCAAATATTGCTCAAGTCTTAAGAACATCGAGATCGCCATGAGACCAGCAGCAACAGATTCACGTTATTGTGTCAGAATAAGCAATCACAGCCCTCCCATTAAAGGTAAACATATTATTATCTTTTGTTAGACTTCAGTACAATTTTCTTTGGTATATTCAATTTTGATATTACAAATTAACTGATATTCATTTTTAATGTTGAATTTTCTTATATTTTGCATGTCAATATACTATGTACACAAATTTTTAATACAAAGATTATTTGAAGAAATTTTAATTTTTGATGTTTTCATACATTATTTTTAGTCAACGTAATTTTCTAATGATAGAGCTATAGTTATATTTGAAGTACTTTATTTTTTCGCTCAAACAGGGTTCCATCAAACGGGGTTCACGCAAAAAGTACGCGCACAAACCGGTAAATCGATTATATACAGGGCTACTACAAATTGCATTTATGAATTTGAGTGAAGGGTCGTGAAAAAATGTGTCTGGTCCAAAGGGGTTGCAGATGAAAATAGGTTGAGAAGCCCTGGTAGTCTACTGAGAGAGTAGCGTGCTAGATCATGCTGCCAGCACGCTTGACTGAAATGGTCTGTAATTAGCTTTTCATTTAGACTTATTAGATAGAAGGAGTGGACGATCGCAGACACATTTAGACGTGTGTGAACGATCGCTGATCCCTATGTCCTCACTTCCGGAAACCGCCGTCAGAGGTCAGCCACTCTGGTCGCGTCACTCAAGGACGTTGTATCCGGAGATTTGACTCTGGCCTTTTTTGGTGTATAGCTATTCATCCTAGCTATTTCCATCATGTTTGAGAGAAATAGTGGAAATATTACTATAAATGATAGAGTAACATTATTGTTTTTAAAATTAAATATAGTAAAATGTAGAGGAATCTAACGAGATAAAATTGTTGTTTAATTTGCACCTTCGTAAGGAAATGGAGACGATCATCAATTCTTCAAACAGAATTCTGCAATGAATCTTCCTCCTCCAATATACATATATATATATATTATTATTATTTCTTAAGCTTAGAAAAATAATTATAAACTGTTGGTTTGGTTTAAACCTTTTAATTGAAGCCCTGAAATTGTGTATTTTAAATTTAAACTTTATTTTTCTAACTAAAGAATAATAACACTAATGATTGTTTAAAATAATATAATAAAAACATTATATATCGTCGTGTTTAAATCAAAGAGACAATTTTTACTGACTGATTGTTTGTTACAGCTCGTGAGTAGCACACTTCTTCAAATAATATCCTTCATCAATAATTAACTTATATTTTTTGGGCTTGCTTATAGCATGTGTTCATATATATGATAATATACATATATATAATGTAAATATATAATTGATAAATTCATACATACATAGATATAAAATATTAGCATTAGTTTATATAGGCCTACGTATATGCATATTGTAAATATATTAATTATTCATATATAATTTATAAATCTATAAACACATAGGTAAAATTGTCTAAGTCGTCACTCTTGTATTAGACTGTCCTACTGATGATGAGGAGGTCAGGTTTCGAGTCCAGGTTAGATCTACTGAGGGAATTTTTTCATAAATGTTTTCCCACTCTCATTCCACGCAAATGTTGGTAGAGTACCACTAAACTGCTTCCTTCTTCTTCCCTACCCAACTAGAGTAATTAGTATTTATATAAAAAAGTAATAAAAAGTTGTGATTAAAAACTATATATAGATACATAAAGAAATTATATATTTAAGTAGGTGGCGTCCCTAAATTCTTTGAACAAAATACAATAAAAATTGGCGTGAAAAGTCTCCAAACGGCTCGGTTTGGGCTATTGTCTCCAGGCGAGTGTCGGTTCATTTGATCTATTTTGCTCCCTCTCATCCTCAGCCCTTATCAACAAGTGTATCTTGTGGGAATTGTGGGATCCAGTGACGTGTACCAACGGGGAATCCAGAGGCGTGTACCAACGGGGGATCCAGTGACGTGTACCAATGGGGGATCCAGTAACGTGTACCATTGGGGATCCAGTGATGTGTACCAACGGGGGATCCAGTGATGTGTACCAATGGAGGATCCAGTGACGTGTACCAACGGGGGATCCAGTGACGTGTACCAACGGGGGATCCAGTGACGTGTACCAACGGGGGATATAGTGACGTGTACCAATGAGGGATCCAGTGACGTGTACCAATGGATGATCCAGTGACGTGTACCAATGGATGATCCAGTGACGTGTACCAACGGAGGATCCAGTGACGTGTACCAACGGGGGATACAGTTACGTGTACCAATGGAGAATCCAGTGACGTGTATCAATGGGGGAAGGGAAAGGAAGAAACAATTCACGTAGAAAAAAAACCCTCAGCACACCCGACCGGGATTCGAACTATGACCTCCACGTTGTATGCATACCACTATAGAATACGATAATAACAGTATCTGACAGTTACAAAAGCTACTAAAATCCTATGTATATATTTACACGTCAAGTCTTGTGAAATGCAGCTCTAACATTTGATGTATAATATCAACACTTGTTCTCTATGGGTGTGAAACATGGTCTCTTGAATTACATGAAGTAAACAAATATAGGAGGTTTAGGAAAATATTTGCTCCAAAACGGGATGGGTATATTGGAGAGTGGAGGAGGTTACATATTGATGAGTATTATAATCTGTAATCATATCAAGACTTTGTTAGGATAGTGAAGTTTCACAGACTAGGGCGGACAGGACATGCAGTGCGAATGGGAGAATCTAGAACCGTGTTAAGGGTACTGACTAGTGAACCCAATGGGAAGAGATCATTGGGAACACCTAGACGTAGATGGGAGATAGGGATAGGATGTAATGAGGTGGACTGGATAGAAGTAGCTCAATATAGGGATAGGGTATAATGAGGTGGATTGAATAGGACTAGTTCAATATAGGAATAGGGTGTAATGAGGTGGATTGGATAGAACTAGCTCAAGATAAGGACAAGGTGTAATGAGGTGGATTGAATAGAACTAGCCGAAGATAAGGATAGGTGGCGTACTTTTGGAATATGCGGCAATAAATTTCTAGTTGCTAATGTCATAGAGTAAGTAATTAAGAAAGGAAAACATGAATACCTATAAAATATTACTAATAAAGGATAATGTTTACAATGTTTCGTTGAACTGGTGGTCCCTCGTTATAAACATTGTGATGTGAAATGGTGGACCCACTAGAGCGACTCGTGACATCCTCACCAGACTGAGCCACCGTGCCTGCCAGATGACAGACTGGCCTGAGTACCACAGTGACAAGGGGAGCCCGTGGAACACCTGGTGTCGTATGTTGGAACTAATCTGGGATAACAATATCTTATCATGAGTTAGCTCCTTCAAACAATCCTACTCCTAATATATTTTTATGCGTGTCTCTAGTTTCCCAAAATTTGGGCAACAAATTTAAATACTCCGATTACTTGAAAACCATGAATTATAAAGTGAGCCTAAGCATTCATTTTGATTCTATTTTGATTCATATGTAGGCCTATCATTTTAATAATATCAAGAATAGCGTAATATCAAATAATTATTAATTAAATAGGCCTAATAGTAGCTAATCTAGATGATTGTAATCAGTAGATAATTTATTTGGATATATAATTCAAATTATAATAATAGAAGGCCTAATCATGAACCACCATTTTAAAATCTCAAACATAAAATGAGGGTTTAACGATTCTATTTTACACATGCCTTTGGAGCAATTAATAGAGATATCAGATCTAATCTAAAGCAAATATCATCAAAGTTAATTTAAATTACATTATATTTCGCAATAAAAATCTACGTTGAGCAACATTCTTATGTATTCGTATATCGGCCACCCAAGCAAAATCTTCTCCAGAGACGAGGGACGAATGCATCACGTTATTCGAACATCTTTGAAGGAAAATCCTCGCCAAAAACCCTGTTAGATAACGGGGGTAACGACACTTGCATAAGAGTCATCGAGCAGTCAGGACCTACATTCGTTGGGAGAAAACATATATTTTATTAATCAACGAAACTGAGTCATTACCGTAATTAAGTGAAATAACAGCGCGAGTTGATATTGGATCGCATATTGACCCTGTTCAGTACAGAAATAACGCTGAATAACACTTCATTACAAACCTAAATGATTTCAATTATAGCCTGTTAACAAATCACATCAACTTAACGAGTATAATATGAACTGTGCAGAATGATCGAGAACAATAGGTCGATACTCTCGACGCGAGATTAATAACGTTACAAGGGTCCATGAACGATGTCTCTATCTCCCCACTTACTACTCATCTCACATATACGTGCCTAACTACGCTATTGGGATAGGTGTGATGACGCTGGATTTCACACTAAATGTACCAGCATATTCGTGGAAA
>CABFWO010005544.1:0-34598 GCA_902155825.1 Timema genevievae | reverse complement strand
AAAAAAAAAAAAGACCAAATCCTGATGACCGAGCCTAGGCTACCCGTTACCTCCCCCAATAAAAAGATAGGACCGAAAAACGGCAATATAAAAAAACCCCAAAAGGTGTTATAAAAAATGAGACTAGATTTGAGTGAGTGGTCAGTCGCCGGCCGGGTCACATGCTGCAACCTACATCCAGATACGTAGTCACGCCCCCTGGTAAGCAGGGTAGGGGGGACGACTAGCCAATAGGAGCGGGGCGGTAAACTTCCCCTACCGGTGCCAACAGTTGCAATCAGCTGTTTGATATCACGCGCGAGAGGGCATTTGGCAAGTCCACACGAACGTTATGCAACAAGGAGATGTTACACGAGGCTTCAAGGGGAACTCTTTAGTTCACTTGGCTGTGGATAGATGTCAGGCACACGCGGGGGCAAGATGGACACACCTGAGCTAAGTTTTATTTGTATTTCTTCCTAGAGGATCATTATGCTTTAGAGTTCCCGCACTAACCTCGCAATGAGGAAGTAGAAATCAGAGAAAAGCTACCCTCACCTTCATGGAGTGGTAGTGAAAAACAGTTCAACTATAAACACCCTCAGCACACCCGACCAAGAATCGAACCACTAACCTAGTATAATGAAATCGTGACGTGTTCGACCATTCGATCACCGATGAGGGTTTTTATTATTAAAGTTTTAACTTTTATATTCGGATCAGTCCTTTTTTTGTGTGCAGTTCTGAATAAGATAGAATTTAGAAGAAATTAATCAATGTTTTCTTAACAGGAGAGTGTAAAACTATTTTATAAAATAAATATATTCAGTTATGATTCGATTGACATGGACATGCTCCACGTCCTTCTACCTGAGAAGTCTGCATATTTACACTAATGATGTAGAGACGGAACCACAATTTAGAGGAAATGATCCCACATGTATAATGTATAATAAAGGCTTTCAACTAGATATAACTTATTTGTTCTCTTAGAGAGTAGCACGGCAGAAACAGTTACGAAGGCTACGGAAAGCCACGTGATTTATAGCTTTCCCTTTTCATAATATAAATAACAATAAAATAATACTAATAATATTATCAGTGTTGACAGCAAAAAAAAACAATTTTGTAAAACGGTTCTATCCACCGTATTCCTTCCATTCATGCCTTCTCTCCGATACTTTTAATCGATTCTCATCAGCTCTAAACCGGAAACATACATTAGTTGTACAATTCATAGCGTCTCCGCAAACTTGACAAGATCACTAGTCATCAGGGCAACATTAGCGGCATTGCCCTGTACAAAGGGTAATGGTTTCAATTTGAGGAAGAAGTGTTTGCTATCTCCGGCCTATCGCCATATTATAACATTTTATGTACAGGCCATTGCTCAGTCGGAACCGCTACTTATTTGGTTCACTGACCAGAACTGATAGTCGGAAAGGTAAATATTTATTATGAGCCCGCGGTATGTTGTTTTTGCTTTGAATGGATGGATACGTTATGAACGTTCGAGTAATATATCTACGTACTATCAGCAAATTAATATAAAAACATCAACTAATTAGCACGCTTACAATTAACACTGTTGTTATTAATGACTACATTTAAGCGGGTATACGTGAGGAGGTTAGATTAAAATGAAATACACGCGTATTTGCTTGTAAAGTGGATGGGAAAACTACAGAGATAAATTGCAAATGGGAACCCACATCTTTGGATTAGGTGGATGTTTTAGCCTGTATCTCCTTGTCTCTGGAAATTCTGTCTGGTGTGAGTTTGGCTCTTTAGCCTGCATGACCACTTGTGATAATTTGTAAAACTCATTGTATATTGTCTTTAATATAGATCAATTTTACGACCATTGCTTCTCTAATAAAAATTAAATAGTCCAAAAAATGTATTTAGGATATTTAAATTACGAGAAAAGAAAGTTATATCAGCTGATGAAAATAACTGGTTTGTATTAAAAATAATGGTATATATTGATTAGATTATTTTAGTGTATAAATACAATTTAGCTACGTTTAACATTATGATAAAAATTCACAACTAGGGCAATTTGAACTAGGGCTTATGGGTTCAACGTTCCAATATGCTTAAGCCTGAGATACCCGAATAAATATTGTGCCCATGGTCATAAATCATTGAGTAGTCTTAAGTTAACTTTATATTCATCGTCTGGGGTTCAAACCTAATAATATTCCATGCATCGCGATAGGGGTAGACTAGACACATTCATATCTGGTAACTTTCGGAGTTATATATCCTATATTATATTTTCTGTTGTCAACATCCCTTTTTATCAACGAATACAAAGCCTACAGCGATGACTGACTTCTGACATAACATACTCAGTTTACGTTAAAACACCTTGTTTGTTTAAAATTTAAGTTAAAAGAAAAATCTTAACAATATTTTTGTATCAATTACCGTAAATAAACTCTCTTTATTATTTTGTGTATACACTTCGCTGAGTATTTAATTTCAACAGCCCAACAAAAGACTACATTTTTTTAGGTGGGTGTGGGTTGGGAGGGGAAGGTCTAATGTGCGAAAGTTTCGCAAGGGTTTACTTGCTATTATAAATTAACAGTAGAAGTACCTGGTTTTGTCAGTGGTAACAAAGCATTGGATTGCGAGGTTACCGTAAACAACGCTTTTCTTGCTTCAAAAGGACAAAATAACCTCTTTATTTTTTTATTTACTATCAAGTTTTTATTAGTTAGTTTAAAAAAGTTTAATCAACATTTTAAAATTCTAACTGCTGATGTTCATACACATACTAATATTTAAATTTCAGACCTCTGCGAGTTGTAGATATCACATAACGATCATGACAAATATACAGACTCTTCATTTTATTAATATAAATTGTCTCAACGAAAGAATTTTAATTACCTCATTTATGGAAGAGGCTGAATAGTTAAAACATCTCCATCCTAGAGCAAGGTTTGAAAAATGCTAGTTTACAGAACCTTAGTAGTCTATAACGAGGTAAGAATCGAACCCCAG
The DNA here is from genome assembly GCA_902155825.1 of Timema genevievae. Classification (NCBI taxonomy): domain Eukaryota; kingdom Metazoa; phylum Arthropoda; class Insecta; order Phasmatodea; family Timematidae; genus Timema; species Timema genevievae. Next base: position 31,604 of record CABFWO010005544.1, on the reverse strand, counting down.
CCATCGGCGTATATCAGGTATACTAGCCACGCAGTACACTTTGCCAATACTAGTGCAGTGTATTATTATTATTATTATTATTATTATTATTATTATTATTATTATTACCTTATTTTGAAAAACTTTGACTTTAAACTTATTCTTTCAGTCAAATTAAAAATAAATGAAACTATTACTATGTGGAACTACTAGTATACAATACAGTAAGATGTCATGTCATTTAAAAGAAAGAACAGGTGTTTTACCATTGACATAGAACTGTATTTCTAGTTCTTTCTTCAAATAACGGTGTTTTAGTGGTCAAAGTTTTTATTTTACTCTGCTCCCTCCTTCCCCCCCAGGTAAATTACCTAGGGCCCCTTTAGCACTCAGGATATCCCGTCGAACCTTTTTTCTAGGTCAGAATTCCTGATATCAAAATCTTCTCTCCCCTCTTCTCTCTCTTTCTACCCCTACCTCACCTTACCAAGGTTTGGGAATACACCCCAAAGAGGACTTCCGGGGGGCCTAGTTCCCCCTCCCTTGCCCCCTACCAGTGTCTCCCCCCCTCCACCTCCTCCCGGCTGGCGAGGATTGAAACGGAGGCACCCGAGCGCTGGCAGCTAAGTCGCAAGCCAGTTCTCACCGCGTGAACTTGAGGACAGTCAGTCGCAGATTAGAAGCGCGACATAAGACACGTGTTCTCAACCTATCTTGAATACAGCTTGTTCAATTTTGTTTGTGTGAGATCGTAACATGACCTGGGTAGAAATTGCTGCCATACTACTACGTGTACTTTGCTTACGCCTTTCTGTCATCGTGCTATAAAAAGTGTGGTTCTTTTTATAAATACTTGAAAGTTTCAACGTTTCAAGAGGCAACTCCCTGTCTACGAGATTTTCTCAGGTACTCTACCTCCAACCAACTAGCCTAACAATCGCTGCCATCAACATGGACGTGAAAACTCTTGATCCCACCGGTCTTTACTAGGAGATAGAGAGTAAAACGTCGAATTTTACAAGACTCTCCACAAACTATTGGGAGCGTTCTTTCGATTGTTTATATTTTGTCGAGTGAGAGATATCGATCATCTAAACGAGACCAGGTAGAAACCATGCAGCCGAAATCTCTGGACCCCACCGGTTTGTACTGAGAAGGAGGAGGATGTCAGCGACTGGAAGTGAACTCTGGACTACGTGACTCCAAGACAAAAGTGATGCTCGTCAAACGCAAAAGGTTGAAAGGTCCGAAGCGGAAGCGTCACAAGGACGAACTGTTTGTCTTCTAGGGTGATAGACCACGCGTCACTTCCCGTGGCTTGTGGTAAGCCTTTTCTCGACCTATGTTTATACTCATTTACTTGTACACATTATTTATTATATTTTACATTTGTATAGATATCTTTGATAGTTTTACTTTTATTACTATTACTATGAATAGTTATCGCACTTTCCCTTTAAAAAATATTTAAAAAAATAAGATTTAAATATACGAAAAAGATTTTCCGTACTGTTTGTTATAAAAAGTCTTGAAATTCATAGTTTCAATATTGTTTTTTAATTGGTAAAAATTAAAAACCTTTTATACTTGATAAGATTTTGTTTTACAATGTGTTACCAGCTGATGCACAAAATTACCATTCCTCATTTAGTTCTAATGTGCAAACAAACGAAACACTTTTTGTGCATCTTACAATATTTATGTGATATAGAATAACATGTTGGTTCAATTTTGTGAACTAAATGGTTAAATGAACTACATTTAAAAAAATAGGTTTTTAATTCAAATGTAATATTCACTGCCTAGTGTTTGTTAGGTTGGAGTATCGTAGTTTGGCTTGAGTTTACTATCAAGACTGCCATTTAAAAGGATGATTAAAATGTCAAAACTCAACTTTATCATATTTTGTTCATTTTAAGGGAATTTATTTATTTATGTTAAGGTAACATTTTCTCTAAATGGTTGAGAATATTTTGTTTTTGGCTTGTTTTTTTTTTAAATACTATTTTATTTAACTAGGAAACATTCACGAATTCAAGATTGACGTATGTGAGCAAGTACCAGGACCAGATAAATTTAAGAAAGAGAAAAAAGGTTTTGTTTTGCAACAAGGACACATTTAGTTGATGACCTCCCCCTTGAGTAATAATTTGTTGATAAATATCCTCTATCCGAATATAATTAAATACAAATATAAAGTCTACTTTAGTCAAGTAACATCTAGACTAGTTTCCCAAAGAAACACCCGTGCCTGTAATAATCGATTCCCAGCCGAGGGAAATTCAGCTGTGTACGTACGTTCTAGCCATGTCACCTTGTGTTATTATATCAAGCTCGCAAGGGTTGCGGGGAACAAGTGAACTAACTCCAAGGCCAATGACCGGCAGAGTTAGCTCAGCGCCACTCTCGACCGTGAGGCCAGGGATTCGATTCCAAGCCGGGGGGCACAAGGCACGTGTGAATGGAGAGGGTTTCCATTCTCTTTTCATTAGCCTACTAATGGCCTATTTTATAAATTAATTCTTATTTTGGTACCCAGCATCGTTAGAGATTTGTGTGTTGCAGACACACAACAAACCCAAGGTCAATAACCCTTCATATTCCGGAGTAAGTATCTTTGTTTCAACGATCATAGTCTTTTCTCACTTTCCTGATTATAAAACCAGTGTGCAGCATTGTCAAATTTATTGATTGGTCCACCAAATAATCTGTGCACACATTTTTTTAAACATGGATATTAATAATTATTTCCTTAAAATTATATTTTATTTCCCACTTATTTATATTTATCTCGAAAGTACGTTATTTATCAAATACAAACTGAGTAGTGTTCCAACTCAACAATGTGTACTGATACAACAATAATATACATTTAAGACTTAAGGAAGCATTTTTTTTTACTGTCTGCTTAAAGTTTTATATAAAATAGGGTGTATTTCAATATTGTTTGTTTGTATCCAATAATTTTTCATACTGTACTAAAGTAATTTCTTAAGATTCTTTACTGTAATTTTTATATCAAAAATTTAGAAAACTATATGGAGGTAATTTTTTGTGAGCTTTAAAAATGCTATAAGGATATACTGTATGTTCTAATTAAAAATCATAAACGTTTTTCAGTGAATTTTTCACTGAAAGAACTTTAAAAATATCTTATGTTCAAGTGAGAATATTACATGTGTAGAATAACTTATGTCTTGGAGCTATATCAAAGTAAACTAAATGATTGGAAAATGTAATGTTGGGTGTGCCATTTGTTTAAAAAGGAGGAAGCATGTTATAGGGGTTTTTTTGGTCTTGGTTTGGACTAAATATATCATTTGATTCTAGTCACGCACAGACGGCATCAATTAAAATAAAACTTTATTTAAATCATTTCAAAGACTGACGCAAACAACAGACGTATTTAATCGAGTCTGTTGTAAAAGGGAAACTAAAGAGATGCTATAGTAGTTTGCAAGTTGTTTTAGGTTAAAAATAATCGGGATAACAATTTCAAATAGTGGATTGCCCATGCAAAAATTATTTTTTTCCTAAATATCTTTACTACTAGAGCAGCAAAATAAAACTCCCCGTCATGTGTGAACTACCAACCAGACAGATGAAAATAACCCTAAACATGCAAATGCCTGCATTTTTTTAAAAATATTTTGCAACGTGAGTGTTGGTCATTTCCGTGAAATGAATTTTTTTTTTACCTTTTTAAATAGATAATAAATTTTTATACGATGATGTACAATTTTGTGTATTTTTTTAATTCCTTTTAAAAACCTACCTATTTTCATTTTAATAAATGTCACTGTTTAGCGGTATAAATAATTAAAAATTATTTCTAATCACATTATTCATATAATTTTTTTTGTGTTTTTATTGGACTGTTGCAATTTCACTATATAACAGAATATCACATGGTTTTAGGTACGTTTATCTAGATATTCACATGGCTGCAGACAAGCAATACATTCAAACTTAGAACACACACACACTAAGCCGTGCCTATAGCTATGAGATTATTTTGAGATTTTATTTTATTTTATTAAAAAGCCTCCTGAAATCAAATTCATAGTTCTGGAACAATGCTGGAAACCTTCAACCGTGTGCTCAAAATTTCGCTACCAAAGATTAAAACTAGTTGTCATCAATCATTTTTTATCTAACATTGAAACATAATTGAATAATTTGTATACAAGCTTATAGTCCAAAGTGGTAGCACGTGGTGCTAAAATAATAGTAATTGGAAGGTCTACAAAAACCTTTTAATTTTAACTATGACGTTATTTACATTAAGATTGGCTTAGGCTACTGCTAAAATAAAAAGAATGTTAAGTAATACTTAGAGTACTTTTCACTGTCTGAATAACACATTCACGCTACTAAACCTTTCTGAAAGAGCACCCTTGAGAACTTGAAAATTCAATGACAGGAAATATTTCTTTCGATGATTTGATGGACGCTTTTATTTTTCATTCCTTAAAATAAACTTATAATAGTGGAATATTTGTCTCAGTGATTTGATGGAAGATTTAATTTTCATTCATTAAAATAAACTTATAATAGTAGAATATTTGTCTCAGTGATTTGATGGAAGCTTTAATTTTCATTCCTTAAAATAAATGTATAATAGTAGATTATTCAATTTTTTATTCAAGATAAGACTACCTAAAATCTTTAACTAAATTTCACTTTATAGCAAACCACACCTCATAAATCGCTTCTAATTAAAAAAAAAGTACAGAACAGATGTTTAAATTCAAACGAAAGACTTAAAAAATAATTTCACTTTTACATTGTATTTGAAAAAATTATAACCTCGTCTAATTGTTATAGGAGGGACCTTTCAGTAAACACAGATTTTTAGCGGCCAACATTGAACATAATGTGACTGTTTTAGGCATTGATAATATTCATCAAATGGGATAGCTGTAGATCACATCACTTGATGTATGAATACTTGAAAGTAGATCTATTTTTTATAACAACCTTTCTCTACGAAAATTGAATTATCTACTTAATCTAATTTATCAGTAAGAATTATAAGTTAATCAAAGTTTAAATATAACCATTGAATGGCTTTGATCTCCGGCCCATCTAACTGTGTCAGTGGCGTGTGTTCCTGACCAGCAGTGTCTCCAGAATGATCTACTCTTGCTGAATGTTCACTCCGGCCTACTACCGGTAATTACACTTGGGAGGGGAGGGGATTCAATCAAGAGTACATCTACCATAATTTGTGTGGAGGGAGAGTGGAAAAACATTTATGATAAAAATACGCTCCTTACACTCGACCGGGATTTGAACTCTGATCTCCATATAACCAGTGGTCAATTTATTTCGAGAGTGACGCCTTAGACCATTCCACCACCGAAACAGGTTCTCTATATCTATTGACGACTCGTGATAGGAGGTTAGTTTTGGAAAGTTAATTTAGAGAACATAACATTCTTATTAGTATGAATAGGGTTTAGGAAAATCCCTCCAATTGATCTCGGACGACCTCTTCACTTGGAATCGAGTATATTTCGAGACTGATGCTCATATCACGTGACCATTGGTGTTGACTGATGCAATTACAAAGATAGCAAGTAGCATTAGTTAAATAGTATACATTTTAAAACAAAATTAAAATTGTTAAATAATACAGCCTTTAATATTACATTTCCAAGATCTGACCCAAGGTTTGATAACATTTAAATTATATTATATTATTCTAATTTAAGGGTATAATTAACTGGTTTATGGATGTTAACGCTCGGGACAGTTCTAATACTACGATATTATTCAATTAAGTGTAAATAGGATGGTTTGAGGTTCAATTCTCTTGTTCACACTCTTTCACTTAATTGAATATATTCTCATTTATTTCAATTAAAATATTTTATTTGTCTATTTATTATATTGTGAAATACCATATCAGCAGGGCAGCCATTCTAGGATCGAACCTCTGCCAACGTAGTCTGAGAGAATCTACCAATCGCACATCTGACCTTGCTACCAGAACCGACACAATAATCGACTGAAGATTAGCAGAGGCGAGAGAAGAAAATACCCTCAAAACATTTAATATCTAACATTTCCTCATATTTGAACCAAATGTTGTTTTTTTAATGAAAAGTACTACCTTAGTATCTCCTGATGGGTGGACCATTTTGACAAATGTTTTGGACTATATTCTGGAATCAATATTATACAGGCCGTAATAATAAATAATGAATATTGTATGGATTCCATTAAGAGAGTGCCAATCAACTTTGTGATACAGTCGGCTCGAAATAGTAAATTTACACCAACACTATTGCACGTGGATAATTTCTGATTATTAGAATGGCTTCACAGATAGGCATTGTGAACAAATCTTCATTCTATCTTAATAGGGACATACTGTAGTTATTAACAAGAAACTTTGTCACTTTGTCCCCCATCGTCACCGCGGGATATGTCAAGTAATCATTCAAATATGAATGCACTGCACACATTTTTGGCAGATTTTAATCTTTTCTTTTCCCTTTAACTTTAATTCCTCACGTGAGCTGGGAGTTGAGTTGGATCTCCTGTGGTTGAACGCTGTTAAACGAACCGAATGTATGTATATGTTTATAAACTCCTAAAATAATGTAACACCGATTTCCCATGTGTCTACACAGTATACTTCAATATTAATTACAGAGAGTTAATATTGATTGAAACAATTACAATGTTAAAATAAGAAATACCACTCATCTTGATACGGAGCAATGAAGACTACCAATATGTCTGGTTTGTTTCAACTTTGAACTGCCTGAACCAAATCCCTCGTTGGAAACCCAAAGGGGTGACTGGGTAGCAAGGGGTTGCTAGAGAGAGGGGTATTGTAATCTACACATTCCTCTCTACTCAAGCCCAGGGCGTATCGTCCTCGACTTAAGTTCCCGTCTCTACTCCCCCCCCCAGAACTAGGTAGGTAATACAGCTCGAACAAAAAAAAAGTGTTGAAATGGGGCTTTAGACATGAGAACAGTGAAATTAAGACTAATTAGAAAATAATAGACTTCAGTTGTGTTGTATTTTATCAAATTTGGTAAGATAAATTCAATGGTCTCAATATTCATCTGTTTCTTAAAGTAAAATACAATTGCGGCGTTTGGTTCAATTGTATTACCTACAGAATTTAAATACTATCCGGGGAACGAAATGGTTTCCTAAAGCTATAGTAGAGTTATTGTAGAAATAAACATGTATTTGCAGTTAATACATATTTATATTAATTAACTTTATAGTTAGTAATATTTTTTGGTAGGCTTGTAGTAATGAGAATTTACCTATGTGGCTCACTTTACATGACCTATAAATATAATAAAACCACCCGGCGTGGCCCTGGGTAGCCATGCAATTTATTACAACGCTTTTCTTTGTCTCCAACAGACAAAAACTAATTTTATTTCTGACCCAGATTCAGAAATTAAAGAAAAAAATTCAAATTTTAAAATTCTCACTTTTAGGTACACATGTTCGTGCACAGGGGCTACTAATAGTTAAGTCCCAGCCCTCTACCTAGGGTGGATATCGCGCAACACTCATGACAAATACACAAACTCTTCATTTTATTAATATAGAAGATTGTTTTGGTAGAATTTTTAATAGCAAAAAAGTTATCTAAATCGGAGTGTAGTTAGGTACCAGTATGACATTTAGATGTTGGCAGTGGATTAGGGAAAATTGCACCCGGGAAAACTCCACCTTCCCAGAAAAAAGAAGAAAATTGCACCCTCCTATCAATACTCACACCATTATGTCGGAAAAGTGCGCCCCACACATTGTTTTACACACTTACAAAACAAGTACGCACAAGGACCTAACAAAGTGTTTGAAGAGTCTAACCTAGATATTAAAAAATGGAGTAAGAGGTCGTTAATAATTAGCTTGGTAACTTCAATTTATTCGTCCACATCAAATACTTACAGATACACACTAGTCTTTATTTCAGTGAAAAACCTAACCTAACCTAGCCTAACCTAAACAACAGGCAAAGAGACAGGTGCGATGAATCAATGTACCTCTTCAAGATCTCATGATGTGCGATGAGTTGATATAAATTCCCACCCTCCTAAACAAAAGGATGCGATTAACCGATCCACGCCGGTGAAAATGTTAAGGTTGTGAGGAAAGTGAGAAAAGTGTACCCTCATGACCTTGTTAAAATTATGTAGATGAGACAGACAAGGTCGTGTGGACGCACTTTTCCCACCTATTAATGTGATGATTCATGTGTGGACGCAGTTTTCCCACCTATTAATGTGATGATTCATGTGAGGGCGCAGTTTTCCCGCCACCGTTGGCAGTAGCTAGTTCCCCTGCGCCATGCTGTGATGTAGGAGCACTTACACACGTACATACTCGGTACCAAGTGGTCTATTTGTTGGAGGCACTGACCTCAGGGCCTCTTGTTCTATCAAGGGAGGCTACTTACATATATAAATACGTGTATAGGTTCATTGATATCACCGTTATAAGTCGTGTTGAATTGTATATGACAGGTGTTTGGATTCAAAATTTTAATCTAATTTAAATAAATTTCAAAATGGCACCTGAACACAGAAATCAAACCCGGAACCTTTGACTTAGTACGTCACTGCTCTACCACTGAACCATCGAGGATTAGTTCCGTGCTCAGGGTCATTCTTCGCTCGTAATCTAAGGCAGAATCTGTGAAGGACGTGTGCAAATCATCGGCTACCAATGGTGAGCTATCACTGTTTCCAAAGGCACATTAGACTGTTGCGCTAATATTCTGTCAAGTGAACAATACAAGAATGTAACTAAAGTGAGCCAGCCTTGGTGGCCACATGGTCTAAGGCGCTAATCTCGCAATAGACTGCAGATGACTAGGAGATCCCAGTCTCGTGTACTGAGGATGGTTTTCCCTAAATGGTTTCCCACTCTCCACGCAAAACGTGGGTACACTTCTCTAAATTAAACCTTCCTCGTCCCTAGCTCACTCGTGTAGTTAGTGCATAAGAGTATAATCTGAATGGTTAGTAATACGTGGTGCTACAAAAATTTAAACTAATTTCAATGAATATCAACACAAGATGTAAATCATTATAACTACGGGAATGTCCGTTTGGAGGAGACGACAATACTATTCATTTAAATAAGTTTAAAAACGACATCTAGACATGGAACTTGAACCCAATGGTAGAGCATTGACTTGCTAAGCAAAAGGTCACGGGTTTGATTCCAATTCTATAATTATTATAATTTAAATTATCTAAGGATTATCTTCCTTACAGTGCTTTTTTTACCCTCTCTCTCCAACCCGCATTGTTGATCACACGGACTAGGGTGTCAGTTTCATCTGGTCCACTTTGCTGGTGACAAGGAGGTAAATCCTGGTCAGGTTCCATTCCACATAAACCTGAGTGTGAATATGTAGATATAGTGCACACAATAATACAATATTTTCCTCCAAGCCCGTTTTCTCTCAAACAGGTGAGTGAATCGTACAAATGTTTCATATTCCCAAGCAGACGGAAACGTAACGTTTGTTGTTTGAAATGTGTTATGTTTCTCGCTCTGTCACGGTCGCTAGAAACTCCCCGCAGGGATTTTCACTGACGTACAAACCACTTTCACTCTCCTATACTAGCTATCAACGGCGGGCCAAGGATTAGGAATGATCCTGAGGTTGAGTTGTGAGTAGTATCCTATATGCGTAGCTAAGTTACATGCTCACATCAAGATCAAATGTTGGAAAATTACCTTTTCTCGTAGTCTGTAGTACACCCAACCGGGATTCTAACTCGGATCTCCCTGTCGCTGACAGTTCAATCAGAGTGACTGACAAGACAGTGCGACCACCATCGGTACCCGGTTACTAGTCTTTATGTACTATATTGCTACAGTTATGCCAACAAATATTTCAAGCAAGTATATCAAAGTCGATTTTTCAATATTTCGATACTCTCGATTCTTACTGGTATCGAAAGAATCGAGAATTGCTCCTGATATTACGATTCTTGATTATTCGATCCTTAGCTCTCGATGAAAGTACTGGCAATTAAGAAAATGGCAAAATTCAGAATGAGCTGTAATCGATTATCTCTCATATTAGTTCACTTGCTATTATTTGCTATAAATTTTGGTTCAGCTAACGACCTATTTGGTAAATTTAAAAGACTCTTGTTTTCAACAATTGTTTATTGTACCTTTTAAAATTCTTTATACATTTTTGACTCAGTGAGGCTTTATTTTTAGGTAAAATACGTGCTTACTGCTGTATTTTAGCTCCTAATCATTTTATGAATTATGTATATTAAGTTTTAATACTTGGTAAAACGAATCTTTTTCTCTGTTAAAAAAACTAAATATGAATTAGTTTTTTATTACGGTTTACATTGTTTAGTTTCTCTTTGTTATGCTAAAAAGTTGAATAAGAATGTTTTTTCAAGTGAGGTTTGTAGCTTGGAAAAATAATAGAATAGGAAATGTTCAATAATCGGAATCGAGAAAACCAGGTACCGTGACATCTCTAATTTCAAGAGGAGACAACTTCATTAGTAGAAGTGAAAATATATTTGTTTACTTTCTCGTATAGAGAATGTAATCTAATCAGATGTATTTTCTACTGATGTCATGTCATGTGCCTTCACGTTAGAAAAAAATTCTTAAGCTAAAATGTCAATTCTTTATTTCTCTCTGTGTCTGTATGTCTGTATAAGGCGCTACAGCGGAAATAGTTTTATGGACTTTGTTTAAACTCTTTGTTTTGATGTTAAATGGTCATTGCTTGAAACGATATCTTTATTTTAGGTTTAGCTCCTAAACTAAGAGTGGCTCAAAGTTTATGTGAGAGATCAACTGTTACTGTTTTCTAATTCAATATTATTTAGTAATTGAGCCCCCAAACAATTCCAAATTCCTAAATATTGTGTTCCCTCAACGTCCATACTAAGAAGAATAGGGTTGGTTACCTTGCAAGTCCCAACCCGTGGGTCGCACAGAGTCATGTAGATAATCGCGAGTTTGACATGTTGGCTCTAAAGTGACTAGGCTGAGTGCTTATATCACTAGGGGTATGTTTAAATTATCTCGGCGTTTCAGTGTTTTCTTACATTTTATTACAAGTGGGGAAGGGTCAAAATCCATCCTACGTAAAGTTTTTTGTCAAATTTATGGTGAGGCAAATTTAAAAAAGAAAAATTGTGTTAGAAAATAAATATATCAACTAAAAACTTCACTTATATTTAATTTACCTATGATGTGTTACAGATAAACTTACTAAAATTATTGTATTATAAGATTTCATATCACTCGCTTTATTTACAGTCCTTATGTCTAAAAATAATTCAAAGATTTTAAATTTACCAAATTACAAAATATAAGTAACTAGGTGGTTTGGGGAGGTGTGGCAGAAAATGTTACGATCCTTTATGGTGGCGAATAGAATGGGGGGAGGGAGGGTCAACAATCATGGAAAGAAGTCTTAGGTAACTAAGGTCGGTAGCATATCAGCGGTGAATCGGCTAACTTTTTAATTGGTTACATCATACATTGGGACTATATGCAGTTATATGCCCCATCAAAAGGACGTAGTTGATATGAGGTTTATCCGTATTGATGGGGAGTGAGAAGGAGAAACAATTTAAGAAATAACCCCATGAGTAAACGAAGAAGGAGTTCGAACCCCAGCCTCCTTGTAAGTAGGCTATATGAGCTTGACATTTAATCTGCATGCTAGTAGTATACCCTAACGGGGCATTTTACCCCCCACCCAAACTCAAAATAAAACTCAAATCACTTGAAGAAATAAATAAAGTTCACTGAAATGAGTCTAATGTAAGGGCTACATTTTGATAGTAGGCTTACTAGTTGATATTCAAAAGGTGTGCCAATATTCACGTCAAAAGTTCTCCAGAAATTCCTGATCAGAAAGAGCACACAGTGGTAGCTTGCATACATCATGTGCAAGGCGGTAGTCAGATATAGGAGGACTTAATACCACCTAATTTATGGTTTAATCAACACAATGAAGGTAATAGAAATTACCCATAACTGTAAATTAGCAATATTTAAGTCCATAATGGTTTTTAAAGTTCTCAACACAAACCAAGGTTCATTACACCTGTGACCACAGCTATAATTACTTGAGAGCTCCACCCATCTCAGACAGGGTAGCTTCAAGTTGACTGGGATTGTAACCAGCTCACCTCAAACTGGGTAGCTTCAAGCTAACTGGGATTGTAACCAGCCCACCCCAGACAGAGTAGCTTCAAGCTAACTGGGATTGTAACCAACTCACCTCAGACTGGGTAGCTTCAAGCTAACTGGGATTGTAACCAGCCTACCTCAGACTGGGTAGCTTCAAGCTAACTAGGATTGTAACCAGCCCACATCAGACTGGGTAGCTTCAAGCTGACTAGGATTGTAACCAGCTCACCTCAGACTGGGTAGCTTCAAGCTAACTAGGATTGTAACCAGCTCACCTCAGACTGGGTAGCTTCAAGCTAACTAGGATTGTAACCAGCTCACCTCAGACTGGGTAGCTTCAAGCTAACTGGGATTGTAACCAACTCACCTCAGACTTGGTAGCTTCAAGCTAACTAGGATTGTAACCAGCTCACCTCAGACTGGGTAGCTTCAAGCTAACTGGGATTGTAACCAGCCCACGTCAGACTAGGTAGCTTTAAGATAACTGGAATTGTAACCAGCTCACATCAGACTGGGTAGCCTCAAGCTGACTGGGATTGTAACCAGCTCCCCTCAGACTGGGTAGCTTCAAGCTAACTGGGATTGTAACCAGCCCACCTCAGACTGGGTAGCCTCAAGCTGACTGGGATTGTAACCATCTCACATCAAACAAGGTAGCTTCAAGCTGACTGGGATTGTAACCAGCTCACCTCTGACTGGGTAGCTTCAAGCTTACTGGGATTGTAACAAGCTCACCTCAGACTGGGTAGCTTCAAGCTAACTGGGATTGCAACCAGCTCACCTCAGACTGGGTAGCTTCAAGCTAACTGGGATTGTAACCATCTCACATCAAACAGGGTAGCTTCAAGCTAACTGGGATTGTAACCATCTCACCTCAGACTGGGTAGCCTTAAGCTAACTGGGATTGTAACCAGCCCACTTCAGACTGGGTAGCTTCAAGCTAACTGGGATTGTAACCATCTCACCTCAGACTGGGTAGCCTCAAGCTAACTGGGATTGTAACCAGCCCACCTCAGACTGGGTAGCTTTAAGCTAACTGGGATTGTAACCAGCTCACCTCAAACAGGGTAGCTTCAAGCTGACTGGGGTGTAACCAGCTCACCTCAGACTGGGTAGCTTCAAGCTAACTGGGATTGTAACCATATCACCTCAGACAGGGTATCTTCAAGCTGACTGGGATTGTAATCAGCTCACCTCAGACTGGGTAGCTTCAAGCTAACTGGGATTGTAACCAGCTCACCTCAGACAGGGTAGCTTCAAGCTAACTGGGATTGTAACCAGCTCACCTCTGACAGGGTAGCTTTAAGTTAACTGGAATTGTAGCCTGCTCACCTCAGACTGGGTAGCCTCAAGCTAACTGGGATTGTAACCAGCTCACCTCAGACTGGGTAGCTTCAAGTTGATTGGGATTGTAGCCAGCTCATCTTAAACAGGTAGCTTCAAGCTGACTGGGATTGCAACTATCAAAGATATCATAGCTGGTTTGTCAAAGAATTGAAGCATAGTGCCTTAGAGATTTCAACCACATCAGGAAGTACATGATGGAGGGAACTTTGTTTCAAACAATAACTTCATATCTTATAAAGTAATAAAAAAAACGCCATATTAACTTTAATTTCTGTGAACTTTAGACAAACCTATAAAAATTTGGGGAATCTATCATTAGATCATTTATAAAGCTCAGTTGTTATCAAAATGGTTCTAAAATTCAAAATAGAATGGCTTTTTTTTTTGTTATTATAAATTTTCTTCAGCTCTTATTCATGAAAAAAACATTATTTTATAAACGTCGCACATTTGAGGTATTTTTGATATAACTATCTAATATAAACTGGAAAGAAAACAATTTACATAACTTGAATTATGTAAATAGTTACCATAAATAACTCCAAATAGCTTCAGGAGTTATTTTCTATCCATATGTTGGACTCCGTCAAATATGATGTAGTGCATCCTAATCCCCTCCCCCCTCACTCACCTTCTACAAGACTTCATCCTAGTTATGGCATTGATTGTCTGACCCACTGAAGTACATTTCTTTTCACGCCACTGCTACGTGCTCCCTGATGTACTAATTGGAACTACAAAGTCATTCTTAAAATAAATAGTAAAATAGATTGTCTTCCTGACTAGTGGAAAATAGAAAATTACCAAAAGTAACCAAAATAACTGCTTACCTAATGCAGGAGCTAGTTTGTAAGTCGTGCGCTGTGAAATCCCTTTGATTCAAAAGTTCACACTAAAAAAAGCATGATAGTAATAGTCATAATAACAAAAAGAAGAATCAGTGAAATAGATGCTGACAGGGTCGAACGCGTGGTTAGCATGCTCAACTTTGACCCAAAAGGCCAGGGTCCTATCATGACCGACTGATCCGAAGAGGCCTCCAAGGTTTCAAACTCTATCAAAGGTCAAAGTAGACTATAGAGATGAGACCTTGACTCCGCGGTCGTTCTGCGTATCTTTAATAAAAACCATTCTCTAGGTATGCATCAATAAATATCATCAAAATATGAAACCGGAAATGTTACACTAGAAATTAGGTATCTTTTAAATTAGAACGTGGATACATTACTATTATTTAAGGCTTTTCAAGTGCGCATTAAATAAATGTTATCAGATTGGGGTTCGAATCTTCTTTACAATCCCATAAGTCAATAGCTCAGATTTTAATGACCTAAAAATTATCAAAAAATTATCTAAAAACTACCTAAAAAATAAATATTTAAACTAACGAAAAATGACCTATCCATATAATTTAAAAAACTAATAATTAATTCACACTACTAATTCAAGCACGCACTTTACAAAGTGGAACTAAAAGAAATATTAATAAGCAATGAAAAGTCTTTAACAAATAAACTTTGTTATTCTGATAAATATAGCATTTTATTATATATCCAATATCTGCTTCAGAAAAAACCAATATATGTTCCCAATACAACTAGGCTAGGGCCACGCTGCGACCTAGACGCAGCGTTTAGAACATGACGACCAGGTCGCGTGGAAGACATTTTAATTCTCCTGGCCACGTTGAGCAACCAGACGCCGCGTTTAGAACATGAGACCAGGTCGCGTGGAAGACATTTTAATTCTTCTGGCCACGTTGAGCAACCAGACGCCGCGTTTAGAACATGAGACCAGGTCGCGTGGAAGACATTTTAATTCTCCTGGCCACGCTTGAGCGACCAGACACCGCGTTTAGAACATGACGACCAGGTCGCGTGGAAGACATTTTAATTCTCCTGGCCACGCTTGAGCGACCAGACGCTGCGTTTTATGTCCAGTTGGTATCATGGCACCAGGGCGTGAAGCTGAGTTGTTAGCCATAGCAGTATCTAGATACCTCAAGAAGACACGTAATCTAGAAAATATGATGTCCATTCCATTAATACGCAGACACATAATTATGGACAATTTAATAATTTAGTTCATGAACTTAGAAATGATGAAAATAGTTTTTTCTCAATATTTTAGAATAAGTGCAGCTACATTTAAAGTATTTACTTATACGTTAGAGAGGGAATTGAAAAGCAAAGAACAAGAAACAACAACCCAATTCCATTAGAAGAAAGAGTTGCGTTAATAGTTAGATAAGATGATGACTGGGTTGATGGAGAAGTGACGGTAGTTGGACTGCTAGAGACACTGGTTGATTACTGGGTTGATGGAGAAGTGACGGTAGTTGGACTGCTAGAGAGACTGGTCGGTGACTGGGTTGATGGAGAAGTGACGGTAGTTGGACTGCTAGAGAGACTGGTTGGTGACTGGGTTGATGGAGAAGTGACGGTAGTTGGACTGCTAGAGACACTGGTTGGTAGCTGGGTTGATGGAGAAGTGACGGTAGTTGGACTGCTAGAGAGACTGGTCGGTGACTGGGTTAATGGAGAAGTGACGGTAGTTGGACTGCTAGAGAGACTGGTCGGTGACTGGGTTGATGGAGAAGTGATGGTAGTTGGACTGCTAGAGACACTGGTCGGTGACTGGGTTGATGGAGAAGTGACGGTAGTTGGACTGCTAGAGACACTGGTCGGTGACTGGGTTGATGGAGAAGTGACGGTAGTTGGACTGCTAGAGACACTGGTCCATGACTGGGTTGATGGAGAAGTGATGGTAGTTGGTTAAAGGCATTGCTTGGCTCTGATTAACATATACATGATGGTTGAAGGTAACTGGTGATGGTAGGCAATGATTCCTATAAGGAGAATAGTTGCATGGAGTTGGCCGTGAGCCTATCGGATATTTGGAGCCGGACTGTAGGGCTTATTGCATGACTTCAGGCATTCTCCAGCAGGCCCATAGTTTGGTTTCGTCTGGAGGTTTCTAGAACATGGGCAAGAGCGACAGTAAGAAGGACCTATCAGCATCATCTTCTGTGTGCACATTACTAGCTTTGAGATGTTCCAGTACTTGCTCTTCAAACGAGTTTACTTTCCGTTTGTTCCTTCTTGAGGTTGAGGAATTTTGATTCGTAGTGGGTGTTATAACTGTCTGATATTTTCACCCCTTCCATCCCCTTCCCCCTCATCGATATTGTCTGCTTCGTCATGTATGTTTGTAGAGATCCTAAAGAGCATTTCTATACATAAAAATAACAATTTAAAAATGATACATGTAGTAGAAAACATTAAATAATTGTATACATACACTACACAATTCACATATTATTAAATTTACTTTACATCTATTACCATCAAGTATTGTAATTTGTATTAAGTAAACGACGAACTCACGTTCTGTCACTCATAGTGACAAGCAGAAACAGCAATTGGTCAAAATACATATAGTGTTTCCTCTACCGCTTGGTGCTTTCTGTGATCTCACTTCTCTACAGAAAGCATCTCGGATGGATTTCCAGTTTTTCTGCAGATCTTTCATTGTAAAAAATACAGTTTAAATTATTGTACCATAAAAAGTTTTTTTAAATTACTTACCTGGAATTAAAACGGTTTTAAAATGTAAGAGGATTATGTATTTACAATAAAAAAATATAAGTGAACAGTAAATACTCCTCTTATGGGTGTTTATTTTTACTGCAATGAAAATTCACATTTTTTTCTAATTTGTATAGGCCTATATGTGAGACCGAAAATTTGAAAATCAGTTATCTTTAGAAATAAATGAATGATTAAATACACTTGTATAAGTTATTAAAATATCCCTGCTACTAGAAGCTATCACCTAGAACTATAGTAAAGAAATAACGTCCACAAATGAAATAAAAAGAATGGCACCTTTTAAATACTGTAACAAGTTTTTTTAATATCTTGTTTTATATTTTCAGTCCCACACATTTAGAAATTAAAAAAAATTCTTAATTTTCATTGAAATAAGGGTTAAAACCACTTTATTTATGATCCCATGCAGATCTACTTCTATGGGCTCTTACATTTCGTGTATTTTCAGGCTTATTGAAGCTGGAAATACATTTATATCCCTGGCATTTGTGTTCCGTTTGGGAAGGAGTACTATATCTGACATTGTAAAGGAAACATGCAGTGAGATATGTACAGTTGGACATCTAAAAAAGACAAGTTCATGGCAAAGCCAGCTACCGAGGACTGGGTCAGGTTTGCAAAGGAATTTGAAGAACGTGCCAACTTTCCATACTGTCATAGAGCACTAGAAGGAAAGCATATTAGAGTAGTTGAGCCAAGACACTTTGGATCAAAGTTTATTTAATTATAAGAATGTCTTCTTTATTGTGTTGTTAGGGCTAGTCTATGCAAATTACTGCTTCTCAGACATAGACGCAGGTAGTTATGGAAAGTCTTCCAACTCAAACATTTTCAAACAATCTATAATGTACAGAAAATTAACATCAGGCTCTTTACACTCACCACAAAACAAACCATTATCCAATTTTGAAACCAGAACGCTAGTACCCAATGTATTTGTGGCAGTCGAGGCCTTTGCTATGAATAATCATGTTCTAAAACCATATGCAAGGCAACAGCTCTATAGAAAAAAAAATATTTTTAATTATAGATTATCAAGGGCGTGTAGGTTTGTGGAGTACACCTGTGGTATTCTGTCAAATAAATAGCAGCTCTTTCACACCGCCATACATCTAAATCCAGACTTTATGAAGATTTTGGTTAGAGCTAGTTGCGTACTTTACAACTTTATGAGGTTAAGGGATGATTTCAGATTTGAGGACACATTGACATGTGACATGAATAATATACCTATTGTTTGTACAGATGGCACTTCTTTAAATGTAAAAATTATCTGAAACGCCTTCGCAGATTATTTGTTAGCCCTGCAGGTTGTGTTCTATGGCATTATGAAATGATTTGATTTAATTTGATTGGAGAGCTCAAACATTTACATTTTTGAAACTTTTCTTTTGTGTGTAAACTTCTGCAATCTTTCTTCTAAATGATAGCATGTACCCATTTCCAATAATTTGACAAGCAATATTTTTAGATTCTTGAAATTATGTTTTAAATATAAGACATAGTATATTATATCACAAGACGGCAATTAAGAACACACCTAGCGGGAAAAATACTATTTTATTCCACATGTGACTTTTAAGTCATTGCAGTGGTCTGTTAGTAATATAAAATTTTGCTAGACTTGAAAAAAAAAAGTACACGCCCCTATTTAAATATTATAATATTTTTGGTGTCAGATCTAAAAGAATCTATTTATCGCTATGTTTACGGTATTTAAAAAAATACCCAGTGGAATTACTAATTTTTCAAACAACCTATGCACTACAAGTCCTTGACAAGCATTTCAATCCTTTGTTAGTTTGTCTATTGTATAATACTGGTAGGTCATTGCAGCAATGGCTGCAGTTTATTGCAATAAAATGTATTTTAATCTTTTTACTGGGAAAGGATCCATATAGCCCTCACTCACTTTTTAGTTAAAAGTTAACTCGCCAAAGTCTATCAACCTTTCTTTGATATACAGTTTTAGGTGGATATTTTGAGTAAAAACGTATAAGTTGTAACGGGATAACCAATTTATCCCTGTACTGCCCCAAATTGCTGGACTTAATCACTGGACAAGGACACATATATTATACCCTAATATAAATGAAAGTGTATTCATATATGAATCTACATGTGTTACATATTACATCTCGGATACTGCATGGAAGAAGACCTGCGCCATCAGAAGACTCACCCTCCCTCACCGTTCTCGCAGCACTGCATTTGACCGGCCCAAGCATCAACAACAATTGAGGGCGTCGCTTGGCATGCTCGTCCGTTGAGGCCTCGCTTACTTGGGCCTACTTGACCAATACCAAGGAATAGAATTGCTGGGGGGAGCATTTCCATTCCCTTCCCAGGATGCTTTGCGTTCAACCACTATAAAACGCCTGGGATCGCTAGGCAAAAATACGATTACTATTATTCATCACCTTCAGGATAGTCAACACTCTCCGAAGTTCTCTCATCAACTCAACTTCACGCAACCAGTGGTCACGAAGATGACGCTGAGGGACCAACCAGACTGGTGAAAGTAATATCGAGTTTGATTAATCATTCAAGTTCGTGGGGAGTAGGCGGCTATATGGCCAGGCTGAAATCTTAGGTTTTTTGTATAAATTGTCGAGAGGACACTATTAATATCCTTTGTTGTTTAGGTTAGCTTTCTATGACTTAGTTCACTAGACGTGAAGTAATTTAGCATTACACATGTTTTCTGCTTGGTCCTTAATACCAGCAGTTTAAAAGGGGATGATTCTCACATCTTAGCCCGCATGACCATGTTGTAGTCTGTGAGGCAGTTAGTCGGGAAAGGGGTTGTTCAGATTGTTCGGGGCCTAATGGTAGTACCTAGTTAGGTTTATTTAACTTGTGTTGTTCACCAGTTTCGGTGCTCAACTTGTGGGTCACTTCTGCCCATCTGGCATAGATCAATAGGACATGCGCCAGCTCATGACAAAGTAAGGCGAGAACACTGAATTGAAACTTCCCTCGTACTATTAAAATTGTTGTATATTTTCGGCAGATCCATCTTTGTCAGGAGCCGACAACCAACAGATTGGAAATTACATAACTTAACCTCTCTGTCAATTTAGTGAGCACTTCACGCCATACTCACGCCTAGAGAGTATCTATTATTTAACCATCTGTATGGATAATTAACTTGGAACAGTCAAAGGACTGTTTTAGTGTATATTCGTTGGTGTTCTGAAGATGTTCTTTGTACCTACTTCTGCCTTTAGTTACATTAAACTAATTTGTTAAAATGCACTCATATCTATTCCTTTCAATTGTCTCCTGTCATGTTTATTTACCTTGTTAGCAATCGCCGTATCTAGTGTTTACCAGAGAAGCCGGTTCAATTCTTCCCATTCAATGATAACTTTAAAATTACCCCTCTCCCAGATCTCTAGCTATTCATTGCACCAAACCACTCAAGTAACAATTGAGCTGATATTATTATTTTTAAACAAAGACAAATATTTTATTTACCAATATACAGCTATATACAATTCATGGTTTCCATGGTGATGGAAACAAAGAATGATGTACAGTTGAACCACTGCCCGAACAGAAGGAAAATATGTGAAACTTGCTAGGATGGTTGGGTTTTAGTCTTAGGCTAGTTTTACCGGCATCCTGATTCCCTAATCTTTAAAATGAGTGTTCGTTTGTCAAATTCTATTCGGTCATTTCCTCGTAATTTCTATAACTGGAAACGGGCTTATCAAATTATATACAAGATATAGAATAGGGAGTGTGATAAAATGTAAAAATGAGAGTGTGTAATTGTATGGGTAAGTGTGAAAATGAGCGTGTGAGTGTGAGAAAGGAGTGTGAGGTGTTAAAAAGTGAATTTAAGAGACTGAGAATGTACAATTGAGAGAGATCGAGTGAGTATGAGCAATTGATTGTGAGAGTATGTGTATAAGTTAGTGAGAGAAATACTGGGAAAAGAGAAAAAGATTGCGTGAGAGAGAGTGTGTGTGAGAGAGAAAGATAGTATGTCTGTGAGAATGCGTGATAAAGTGTGTGAGAGTGTGTGTGAGAAAGAAAGAGTGTACTATTTCGGGAGAAATATTGTGTGAAAGAGAAAATGTGAAGGCATGTGAGAGAGAGTTTGAGAGAGAAAATTATAGAGGGAGGGATTGGTCTAGAAAGGGGAATTAGATTGAGAGAGATTTAGAGAGAGAGAGTGTGTTAGAGAAAGAATTAGAGAAATTGAGAAAGCAAGTTTGAGAGAGGGAGATTGGGTTTGAGAAAGAGAGAGTGGGTTTGAGAGACATTGGGTTTGAGAGAAAGAGAGTTTAAGATATAGTGATTTAAACACTATTTTATCATGCGTGAAACAAAACGTAGATAATATTTTAATGAATTTTACAAATTAACTTTTTAATTCTCGAATTATCCTGAATGGAAAACTATTTAGGAGCCCCCCCCAGTTCACCCGAGTGAGATTCGAACCTCGGTCTCCCATCCACATTAGTCTAGCTCAACACGAAACTAGCTCGTTAGTTAATTACGCCACCGAGGAGGGTAACACAACATAACGCCAGCTTCCCCTTAAACAACTAAACAAGAAGTGCAAACAAATCAAAGGTGGCCTCGCCGTGTCAACAATCGTTGCGTAAAGCGCAAAACAACAATAAATCCCAGAAGACTGGCCCCCATAGCCAGGGGCGTTGCGCAGGGGGTTTTTGAGGGGGGTGCCACTTCAATGTTGGTTAAAAGCTTGAAAGTTGGGAATTTTGTGATTTGAGATCTGGAGTTGGGAAATTCTAAGATTATTCTGTACCCCATTACTTTATATTATAAAAGTCCTTAACCACAGACTTGTACAGGCAAATTTAAAATTTCCCAACTGTTGATCCCTACTCTACAAAAAATCACAACTTCAAAAATCGTCAAACATTGAAAGGAGATTCCTTGTATAGTAAATTGTAGAAATCTTAGTTAATCAAGTAGTCTAGTAGTGCCGTTGTCAGTAGGCAGAGACAACGGCTGGTAAGTGTATGCTGAATGCGGTATACAAACGAATCATAAGGGAACATGAGCTGCCCAGTAGCAAAATTTCACTCAGCCAGCAATGTTTGATGTGGCAGCATTGTCAGCCAATGTTTTGTTTATGGTTTAGCGTTTTTAGTTATGACTTTCGTAGCTGCTAGGCTGTCGCAGTTTAATGATTCAAACTATCATATGTTGTACAGCTAATGCCTTAATTAGGGCTTTATTAAATTTTGAAGGCATAAATGCAGGCAATGTTATGCAACATTTTATTGTTTTCTTATCGAAAGCTCTTACTGATGAATTGAGGACATTGAGGTTAGTGTTAATGTTTGACTTCTGAAATACACACTAATTTTTCTACCAGGTATCCATATTGGTTTGAATTGAACTGATATATCTTATTTCATTGTTTATTAAAATAGGCTTTCATGAAAACAATCTTAATAGGCTCAAAGCAACAATGAAGGAAAAGTAGTAATAGGGCTGTGTTACATTGTTACAACTCTTATCATTTTTCATTTGATTAAATAGACAACATTAAACAAAAAATAAGTTTATTTCACCCTTTAACATTTTCAAATTTGGGATACATTTTTAAAATCGCTATTTAGAGTTCGATTTGCATAAAATTTCGTGTAGCCATGTTGTTTAGAGTGCTGATTTCTATTTTGCCTTAAGTTATTTCATAAAATGTCAGGGGAAGCCCCTTCACCCTCACGCGCTAAATTACAATATGTTTTGAATAGTTTATTGACGTACCAGTATTAACATTTTAGGACAACTTTCATGAGGTTAAGAAGAGGGAAATTGGTAGACAGGTATCAAAATACTGTAAAAATATTGATAAATTCAATTTTCTATTGCTTTATTTTACAGCTGTTGAAAATGTTTTTAAATAAACATGGCCAAATTGCTAATTTTTTTATAAAGTGACGAATGAGTTCTACAACTCAGGGAGCTAACTAGTTAAATATTACTTCCAATTGTGTTATAATAAAGCAGCGGTTTCCAAACTGGGTGTCATAGCGTGTTTTGGGTGGGGTCACAATATAGAGGTTCTAGCTTTATATTTACTTTTTCAAGAATTTTAATGATTATAGGAAGATACATAATTCTAATAGAAATGTAAGATGTTAAAGTCCTAAAAACGACCTAGTTATCTGATTAGGTTCCTTTTGGCTATTCCATTCTGATAGCTTCTTGCTGACTTGTTTACTGTGGCAGCCTTGTAATGTTGCTAGCATAAGATTAAATCATCCTCCACCCCCGGGCTTGTTGATTATCTTTTACTACATATTTGTCGTATATAATCATTACTATAAGCAATTTATAACAATTAAAACAAGCATTAGTGGACATGCAGGTTTAATGTAACGCTCTTTTGGTTTGGTTTGTTGGTGAAGGTGAAGTAAGGATTTTAATTCTGGCCAGGGGTTGTTTATCCTAATATCTCTTCAAGCAAATAAGAGTACATTTCCTCTAAATTTTACCTATCCCACTGGAGTAGCTAACTGTAGATAGTCCGGGCTGGTAGTAATACACAGTAAAAAAATTAAAAACTAGGATTTGAACGCTTTTAATTTATCAAAGGCTCGTGATGGCCTCAGAAAGAAAAATTGTGGTCATAAACTACAAAATGTAGAAAACCGCTGTAATATAGTCACTTGAATTTTTTAACCTAAAATACACGATCTGAACAATATCTGTAAATCTAAATAAATATATTCAAGCTCAATTGGATATTTAGCTCAGATGCAGGTAAACTGAAATAAATAATAATTCAAATTGCATAGAAAAAAGCCTTGTAGATTTAAAGATCCAGTATGAACAAATAAACAAGGCTGTCGCTGGGGGGAAGGGGGGGTTGGGAGCTTAAACCACCCTCGAAATTTTATGAACAAGATGGCTTTATTTATGGTTCAAACAATATAAAAATTAATATACAAGTACAAATTAGGAGGCTGTGTTACCATAAAAAGCACTTCAGAGAGCTTCTAGAACTGTTTTTCATTTATAATTATTTCTAGCTTCCGGCAATTGGGGAATGTGCCCACCAAACCCCCATGAAAATATTGGCTGGCTACGGCCTTGCAAATAAATAAATATATTTAAAAATACAGTTGCCTTAAAGTTCGGTTCAATGCCAGATTATCACCCCAAACTAACAAAAAATTGGGAGCCTCCTCCTGGCCCTCCTCCCTGCCCCNCCCCCCTCTCAATATGTTTCGTGCAACGCCTCTGCCCATAGCCATCTAGAACCAAGTGTGTTTTTACAGACTAAAATCAGCCTATATATAATGTCAAGAATTACCTGACTGACTTAAAACATGCCCATAAAAGGTAATAAATCCTCTCGCAGAGTGACAAGGACCAGTGTGGAGAAGGCAAGACATATGTGCAATAAAGAGGGGAGAGCCATGTCAAGTGGTGTCGAACCGAACTCTCGTAGATACAGTGCCCACCTGTTTGCTTTATTCTAAGTCTATCCGCAGCTGCGTCGGGTTGGTCATGCTGAACGTTCAACTAATCACGCTGAGCGACCGACTTGGAGAGATTGTCCGTGGCCCGCAATCCAGACACACAACACATTCCGTCAAATGGTAAGTAGACCTGTAGCGTTTTGTTCATAACAGCTAAAACATTCTCACAGAAAACTACCATTAAGTCTATACCAATGCATGTTTCTCTTTTTGAAACAATTTTCATCATTAGTCCTGAGAGCGAACTGGACCTACATGTGTTATTCCAGTACTAGAATCAGAAGTTCCCACCATCATTAATTATCAATGGCTTAATACGAACAGGTACAAAATACAAACTTGCTGCAAAACTGGAAAGCATGCAAACAGCTAATAGCACTTGAAACTCTTTTGATGTAATTATATATGACGGAGTAGCTCTTCTCCACGTGATTCGACCACGTCAGAATTCTTTGACATTCAGACTACACCATATTGATTAGAAATAATACTTATAACATCGAACAAATTTCACAACTGCTGAAAGAATATATGTGGTGTAAAACAACTATGTACCAAACCGCTTACAAACCACAAAAGATGATAGCTGAGGCACTGGATTTCGTCAAAAAAGTTCTTCCTGAAGAAAAGTTGCCTGTAGATTGGTTTTTCTTCCTTGCGAAATTAAGGGCATTAATAAGAGTTGTTCCAGAATGAGCATAATATATTAAAAACTAGTGTGAGTATGGTGACAAATATAGGTTAATGGATGGTATCGTCAAAAATTGTTATAACATCCCTTTCAAGGAGGATCAGCTTTGCTATGGATGAAGCAGATTGTCGCATTGATGCACATGCAAAAGATATGGCTAAGCATATATAAACAACCATAAGAAATGTATTATTAGTTAAAGAATTTCAATTGTAGTGGATAGTTGCAGTGATGGCTGCAGATTATAGCACTAAAATGTATTCTAAGCATTTATTGAGAGAATATCTTTATAATAAGCCCTCACTTAACTTTCTAGTTAAAAGTTTACTCGTCAAAGGCTATCAACTTTACATATATATTTAGGTCTCGGTGTTTAGTTTGAATCAAAATGTATAATTTCCGCCTTCACGTAACTATGATCACTTTCAAAGGACCCATCTCCTCATTGCGCAGATCCGCCACTGCCCACACAAAGAAGAAAACGTTTGAAAATTTGCTGGGAAAACTGGGTTTTAGTTTTGGGATACTATTCTTGCGGGCCCCTTGACTACTAAATTTTAAAATTAATGTTTATTCGCCAAAATTGTTTAAACCATTTTCTCGTAATTTCAACTACCGGAAAAAGGTTTATCAAATTATGTACAAGAATATTTAGAAAGAAAGAGAATCCAACACCTTAGCTCAGTCGGTAGCGTGTCTGTCTACTGAGCTAAGGGTCCTGGGTTCGTTTCCCAGCATGGCTGAAAAATTTACCATTGGTGAAATGTGGTTTTACCCTTTCACAGTGATAAATTAATGGCCGGGGACTGAATGTTGTGCCTGTCTTAGTCTTAAGCTAGATTATCAGGCACGACAGACCTAGCAAGCCGAGAGAGGAAAATATATGGCTTAAATAGAAAACTAACTACAGGATGGAAACAGTAATGGATGCAAAAAAAAAAAAGAGAGAGAAAAATGTGAGTGTGTTTTGTGTATGAGTGTGTGAGATTGAAATTGTTAGTAATAGAAAGTGAGCGTGATTGAATGCGTGTTAGTGATGAGAGTGAGAGGGAATGGGAAAGAGAATGTTTATGAGATGGAAAGAATGTGATAAAGATTGTGAGAGAGAAAGGGTGCGAAATGTAATAGGAGGAAGAAATTGTGACATATAATGTGTTTGTTGTGTGGGAGAGAGAAACTGTTTGAGAAAGAGTAAAGGTGGGTGTGTATGTTTAGTTACCAAACCCTTCCTTCACCTTTGACAAGACGTGTATCAATCACAACTTGTGAATGTGAGGAATGCCAGGCCTCCACCGTGGTTCGGATCCCACGTTAAACTGTAGGTCCTCCATTTCATCTCACAATCACCCTACCATTGCACATTAGCGTAAGTGCGTATAACCTGAACGGGTAGTAAGACGCGGTGCTAATAATAATAATAATAATAATAATAATAGTAGAGGTGTGGAAGAATGTGTGTGTGTGTGTGTGTGTGTGTCTGTGTGTGGGAGAGAGATAATGTGTATGTGAATATATGACATTACTTTGAAATATTATCTACTCGAAAATAACTACAATATGAAGTGACGTAGGGTGCCCACATTTTGTTTGGTCCGTTAAATGAGAATTTCCACTCAGTTAAATGAATTACACTTAATTTTAAAACAATAAATTCTTTTTCTTCTGGTAATTAAACCAGGGACCCTTAGATGAATTGAAATATTATCTACAAACTGATTTAGGTTGTTGGACCGCATGAAGTTTTAAATACTATTTTATCATTAGCTGTTGGTACTAACGATTCGGGTAAAACGAGCTCCTGGTTTAGGTATCCTAATCATTGATGTAAATAACTTTCGTGTTGTATTATTTTAACACACGACCTAGCTGAATAAACCTAAAACAATGCCTAAATACGTATAACCCGAATGGGAAGTAAGAAGGGGTCCTAAAAATATTCTGAAACTCAACATGAGTTTTAGTATTTGGTAGTGATAGAAAGGTTCCCAAATTTATCAGGTTTCATTGGTGGCTCTCTTCTTTCTGTTCCCGGTTACAAATTATACTTAACCAGTAATCACACAATTTAACTCAAATTATTTGGCCAGTTATTTTTTGTCACCTTTTAATACCCACAAGGAAAAGCCGCATTTAACTACACACATTCGGTAAAGTTGAGGAATAAATAACTTAGAAAAATGCGCCCTTGGGATGGAAAAATAATAAACCATGAAGAAACCCCCTCTCAACCCCCCTTGATAACAGGCCGTTATTTGAGCTCAAAACTTCACGTTACCAGCAAACAAGACTAGTCTTCAATAACACTGATGTGGATATTATAGTTATTAAATAATAGACTCTGTAATTACCAAGAAGATGTTATCGAATATCTGGGTTCATAGCCCTGTCTCTAGGAGCCATTGCCAAGCATTTACTACGGATATGACGTTCCTCTAACAACGCGTATTGATAAACGTTTGAGTGCGAACCAAACGAGTGTTGCGTTGTCAGCCAAAGTTTGTGGAAGTGAGTGTATTTCCTGTGCTGGAAGTAGATTACCAGGCTCAGGGGACGCAAAGAGGTCATCACCCCCCGGTTATCACACAACAACCTGTGTGGCCAATCACCTGAAATAAGTTTTCTCTTCTTTACCTAAAATTATCCACAAGGCTATTTGCACCTATACATGATCACACTCCACTAGCTTTACAGGACAGGTAGAAAGGATTTTGAGGGAGGAAAAAAGAGAAGTTAGGGGAAGATTTTAATACCTCACTAACGAGCATATCATAGTGAATCGCGGGTGTTTTGAAACCAGCCTGCCATTGCAATTTTGGAATGGTTCTATCTGACAAGTCTTTAATTTGTTTCTACTGTCACCAACAGGTGCTTCCTTTAAAAATAGGTTGGGGCAAGTATATCTCGCCCTTCTGAGAGAGAAATATTGTGAACGTCAAAAAAAAAAATTGAGCTCAAGATTTTGGTTGACGTTTAATGCCCCCAGGAAACTATATATGTGGTTTTCACGATGGTATCTGGTGTTTGTATATCGGACTAGAGCCAAAACTGAAGGGCTAAAAATTTGTATTCAGGGTTTTAATAAAGTTCCCTTGGGGGATTTTTGGAATCATATATCCAACCCTAATATTAAAATAATTAGTTTACTGAAGGGGATAAAATGAGACACAATAGTTTTTTTCAAAATATGATCTAATGGTTTTGATTAAATTTGATAACCAGACACTGCTTAACATTAAAAACAAAATGGCAGTTCTAATTTTCCCATGAAAATAAATTTTAATTAATTTAATTAATTAAATTTTAATTTTAATTCAATACTATTCAAAACAAAAATCCTTCATTCAAATATATTTTCATGAAACCATTAGTTTCTAAGCTATAAGCAAATTTATTTTATTTATTAAGTTCGATGATGTAAAATTGATTATTATAATTAGTTGGACAGAGACGTTTCTATTTTTGCAATGTTTTTATAAGACTGTATATTATTTCATTTATGCACTTTGGACAATGCAAATTATTTTGTTTCACAAATCTTACGAGCTTTTAGTAAATTTCTTTATTTTAAGGTAAAAGAGAAAGAAAGTCTGTGTGGTGCGACGTACCATTTGAAAGCACAGCATCGCGTCTAAATACTCGATTTATAGAGGAAGGAACATTTATTTGATAGTAACAAAACTTACTAAAACCATTTCCACATATCTTTACGTCAAATAAAGTGATCTCAAGCCGTCAACATTGATAGAAAATAAACAGAAACTGTAAAACAATACAAATAACTTAGTAGAATATTATCAATGTTGATCGCAAATAAATAAAGGTGTTTGTACCTTCCAAGCCCTTCTTTCTACCAAAGTTATACCACAAAATGTTTGTGTTTTAATTGGGGGTGAATTTAGTTAAAAAACAAATAGTTTGGACAAACTAAAAGATACATATTAAATGGTGGCCACTATTATATTAAAATATAATTTGAGTTACAAAACAATTTTTCGTGGCTTATCGATGAGGATGGTAGAATTTATAAGAGGTGTACCCTCATTTACCTTTAAAGGCTGTAAAGTCATTAAGGAAAATCTGCCTTTTATACACACAGT
The DNA here is from genome assembly GCA_902155825.1 of Timema genevievae. Lineage (NCBI taxonomy): Eukaryota > Metazoa > Arthropoda > Insecta > Phasmatodea > Timematidae > Timema > Timema genevievae. The sequence goes on along the minus strand of CABFWO010005544.1, from coordinate 2,221 downwards.
TGGGACTAAAACCCTGAACCTATATTTACCAGTAAACTAGAACAGATGATGCTAACACCTCAGTTTATGTGATCAACGATGTGGAATTAAGAATAAATTAAATATTTATCTAAACCATATTGGATGCCTTACTGTTGTTCAATGGTATAGCAATGCCTAAACACTAGATAGTGTCTAATATTAATTTTTGTTACGGTTTAGTTTCATCCTATTTGTCAGCAACTTGCCCAATCGAAGCTTAGGTTCAATGTTTAGTGTAGGAAGTGTACGACTCTAGGTAGCAATGTTTTACAAACCTGCTGACTGTAACAAGTACAACAAACAAATAAAACAAAAATGGCATTGCTATGAAAATATTGCGACTAGATTTAAAGCTCCAGTGACGTTGAGGTCCAGGTTTGATTTCCAGAGTGGTGTTCTAAAAGTGTTAATTTCATAAATAGTTTCGGTTTTCCTTCTATACAATTGCGGATACAGTTCCTTTAAATTTTACCTTATTCACCATCAGGGAAAAATAAAATACGTACAACACGGACACGTGGTAAGATGTTGAGCAAAAAATAAATAAATATTGGTGAAAAATAGGACATCCCTTTCAAATGTGAAAGGCAAGTATTATTTATTTATATATCTATCTATCACCGCGTCTTACTACCCGTTCGGGCTATACGCCTATGTACTAATTATGCTAATGGGCTAGGACTTGGCAAGGTTGAATATAGAGGAAGTGAACCCGCATTTGCGTGGATGAAGAGAGGAAAAACCTTTAGAAAAAACCACCCCAGTTCACCTGAGTGAGATTCGAAACTTGATCTCCCCGTCCTCGGCAGTCTAGCTCAACACGAAACTAGCTCGTTAGCTAACTACGCCACCGAGGTGGGTGAATGGCAAGGAGAAAATATAATGTTGTAATGGCGGTCAAATGGCTTAAGGCGTCGCTTTCAAAATAGACTGGTCTGTTGCTGACAAGGAGGTCAGGGTTTAGGTCCTGGCTGTCTGTACTAAAGTTGGCTTTTCCTAAATGGTTTTCAACTTTCCCTCAACACAGATTCGGTACATTTCCTCTAGATTCTTCCTTCCTCGTCCATAACCCATTTAAGTTAGGTATGCAACTAGCCCTAAAAAGTAGTCAGGCACAGTCAATAAGTAAAAACAGTGTTCTTAGCACTTAATTTTAAGGATTTTTTGAGACCTTAATAACCTAAGAATTGGTATCTAACTTAAAATATGCTTTCTAATATTTTAGGCATGAGCTAACTTAAAATAATAAAAAAATTATAAATTTGTTAAGCCTATAATACTCTAGCTTTGATATAAATTTATATTATATTTAACATCCATGAGTTTAAGTATAATTATAGAATAAATGTTATGGCGTCCCGCACAGACTTTTTCCCACTTTCATCAAAATATACATTTACTAGAAACTTGTAAGATTCGTGAAACGAAATAATAGGTCAATACATTGTTGTAGAAACACTGCACCAAAAATCATAAATGAAATAATATACACTTTTACTTACTCAATCACATTAGGAACTAGGAACACTGTTACAGAAAAATTTAGAAAAGAAAAAAAATCTTTGTACAACTAAGAGCATAAGAATCAAATTCATCTTCAGATCTGAATTAAAAATTATATATATATATTTTTGCTTATAGCTAAGAAATTATAGGTTTTATAAAAATATATTTCAAAAAAGGTTTTTATCCTTAATAGTATTAAAACTTTTCAATGATAAAATGTTATTACGTATCTCAAATATTTGCGGAAAAATGATGTAAAATGGAAAATTTCCCCTTTGTAAAGTACCCTCAAATTCATGTTCATGAGAAAATGAGAATTTCCATCTTGTTTATAATGATGCACAGTGACTAGATATAAAATTTAATCATAATGATTAGAGGAAGTTTTGATAAAATGTAAAATTCCGTACCCTTAAATTTATTTTCTTGGAGAAACTATTATTGGAGTTTGGTTTCTAATATTAAATATAGTCTAGATACAAAGTTTAATCAAAATCATTAAAATTTATTTTGAAAAAGTTTATTTTGTTTATTTTTAACCTTCAGTAAAATACCTTTATTTTAGGGTTGGATATAAAATCCCAAAAATCATTCGGGGAAACCTTATAATTTAATTTAATTTAATTTTAGCACCGCGTCTTACTACCCGTTCGGGTTATACGCTTAAGTACTAATTACGCTAATGGATTAGGAA
>CABFWO010005543.1:21383-46346 GCA_902155825.1 Timema genevievae | reverse complement strand
TCTCTAGTCTCTCGAGATGAAGTCACAGTGACACCCCAGCTTGCTCTTGTGGCGCATGTGTCTCTTTTTGTAGTCACCCTGTCTTACTACCCGTTCAGATTGTACGCAAGTGTGTTAAGGATTAGGAAGGTTAAATTTAGAGGAAGTGTGCTCGCATTTACTTGGAGGGGAGAGGAAAACTATTTGAGGGAAAAGCAACCTCATTACACACTACCGGGATTCGAACCCCGATATCACCATCATCGACAGTTAGGTCTATCACGAGAGCGACGTGATAGACTGGCGTTTTTCAACCGGTGTGCCGCGAAGGGTGAACAAGTGTGATGCGGTAGTTTGGGGTGAGATCAAAAAATGAAGCGAGAAGAAATATTGGGGAATAAAATTAAATCTTCTTAAATCCATTATAAATTTTTTTTAAATAACACAACTAGAATTTTAGCTATATAAATTTTAAACACAATCTTAGGCTAATACTCGTGTTTTTTTTAATGACAAAATCTCTCTTTAAAAAACTGACAGCGTGCCTTGACAATTTTTAGTGGCCGGTTCAGTGTCCCGTGAGCTGGAAAGGGTTGAAAATTGCTGCTGCGTTCCACCACTCGACCACCGTAGCATGTTGTCACGCCTTATTACTACCCGGTCGGACTATTCATATTTTTACATTAATAGGGCAGGGACAACAAAGGTAGAATTTAGACCAAATATACCCACATTTTTATGGGGTATGAGTATATTATATATATTTATATACCAAATGTATCCACATTTTCCTGGAGGGAGACTTTAAAAATGCTGCTACTATATATATAAGAGCTGGGCCAATGCCGATAACCGATCCGATTTATCGGCACAATCGGCCAAGGATAATCTGTTTTTTATCATGCCGATATTTTACGCCAATAATTCAAAATCTATAGATATATTTTAAATTCTCAAGTCATGAAATATAATTCATGGTTCAAACAAAAATATTTAAATACAGTCTCTTGTATGTAAACACAAATTCTTTAATTCTGCGTTAGGTATATTATTTTATAATAAACAGTTGAACCAACATTCTAGAAACAATTATTATTATTAGCACCGCGTCTTACTACCCGTTCGGGTTATACGCACTTACGCTAATGTGCAATTGGTAGGATGATTGTGAGATGAAATGGAGGACCTACAGTTTAACGTGGGATCCGAACCACGGTGGAGGCCTGGTATTCCACACATTACCAAGTTATGATGATTAATACACGTCTTGTCAGAGGTGAAGGAAGGGTTTGGCAATCAGATAAATATGTGCCGGGACCGAGGATTGAACCCCGGGCCCCCAGCACAGAAGTCTGACACCTTACCCCTAGACCACCAGGTTACTAAATGAAGTGAACCAAATAAACCATTCAATTTATATTTACTTTAAGGCTCATTTCAAATTATGAAATAAACACTATCAAAAACAATATTAGGTGGGCCAGTATGATTTTATTTGTTGTGGATATATAAAAAATAAAAAATACATCCCTTTATGGTTAAGTAACGTAGTTCTAATTGAATACAAGTTGTATACCAACCTAATATGAAATATTACTTACAGCTTTCATTACAAGCCGAGGCCCGTGTGCTAAATAATTTTTCGTTTTGGATTTGAGTTATTTATATTTTATACATTCCCTGTTTTTTTCATTGGCTGAATTAACCAAACTTTTTTTTTTTACCAAATCGCATCTTATTCACTCAGCAAAAACAACTGATACGTCCAAGATAACGTATCATTATTGTGCTATTGCGTACGCTTGGGGCTAACAGCACAGAACCGCGTTCAGTAATCATATGTTTTACTTTTCTACATGATGCGTGACGTCAGTTGCATGCCGATTACTGAACGCTCCAAGATCCGCTCGATCGTTCGCTCACTGAACGCTCCTCGAGATAGTTCTTAGAGCGCGTTCAAGCATAATGGTGTAGTACCAATTTACCGCTGTTGTAAATAGTTGTTTAGTTATTTTGTCATTTTACTGAGAATTAATATATTGATCGTTTGATTGAGAATTAATAATATAACAAACAGCAAAGACAAATATTTCCACTGCCTGGGAATATTTTTATTTGTACTTCCATAAAAAAAAATACCTAGAAATGCCTTTCGTGACATTTTTTCTGTTTTGGTGGTTATCATGAAAAGTATAAAAGTGACAAAATCAGGTTACTTATGTTTTTGAGTATTGTTACTGTAAACTTTTGTAATATTGCAAAAAAACAAACTAAATCGTTATCGGCAATATCGGCAACAAAATATCGGCAATATCTGCAAAAGGGCTTATCGGCCCACCCTCATCGAAAGCAGCACGAAATATAACACGTCACTCTCTTGTTGGGCCGTATTGCAGGTGACTGGTAGATCGGGGTTCGAATACCGGTCGGGTGAACCGAGAGTGTTTTTACCTAAATGGTTAGCCACGCAAGTGCGGCTACATTTCATTTGAAATTCTACTTTCTTCATCTTTATTTCATGAGCGTAATTTAATGCAAGCGTTTCATGAAAATGACTTTAAAGGCACTTTAGAGAAGCGTAAATTTCCAATTTTGATCATACAGTATAGCTACAACTATTTTGTGGTACGAAATAACTTTCATTGTAAAGTTGTAGTACTGTTAAAATTTAAAAAACTTAATATGGAATACATTTTTATAAAACTAATAGTTTCTAATCTATAACCAAGCATATTATGTATCTTTATGGAATACTTAGAATATGTAATTGATTGTTATGCTCTTTGGTGGACAGAGAGGTTCCTCTTTTATCGATGTTTCTGTAACAGTGTGTATTATTACATTTATGTTCTTTGGTGAAGTTTTTCTGCTACAGTGTATTTTATTTCGTTTCACAAATTTTTATACATTTTAAGTAAATGTCTTTATTTTAAGATTAAAAAGAGAAAAAGTCTGTGCGGTGCATTGTACCATTTATTTTTAAATAAATAAAACTAGGAGAATGTGAAGCCAGGTATTCGCGTAATTTTAAATGTTTTAAGAAATAGCATGGAAAGAAAAAAAATCGTTATCTTCTGTGAAAATCTTTTCTCAGTTTCATCTCCTCCATTTATTTCGTTTTATCCCTCTTTCCTTTGTCGTGATCGTTTTAAATTGTATACTCCATTCACGGTAGGAATTACTCCCTTACTCTTTGAAAGGTCTTTTTTCCTACCAAAATCCTACTATATAATAGCTTTCTGGTAGGGAGAAAGGCCTTTCAGAAAACAATTCCTACAGTGAACAAACTTTACACAGTGTGTCGGAGAATTCCGCGAGTATTAGGAAGTGGGGGTAAGGGTGGGGTGGGGGGGAAATGCACCCATGAGGCCTGACCAAGGCTTTTCAGGTTTAGTTTCCTAATGGATGGAACATCTTGCCTTCCCGAAGTGGTCTGAATATATAATTTGGTATTGAGGAACTAATGATTAATTAACTTTCCTTAATTAACTGCCAAAAACGCTCAACTTGGAGTGCTCCGCCCATGACATAGCCACAGTCCACTTTAACTAGAAAGAACCTTATCTGACTGCTAGTAAATAGATCTATGTTCACGTATTCATAAACTTGTCAAGTCACGTGATCTGCAGCAGTCACTTTGGATACTTAGATTTTTGTTCAGCACCACGTCTTACTAACCTTTCTGGTTATATGCTTTTGTATTAATTACGCTAATAGTGCCAGGGATGAGGAACGGTATATGTAATGGAAGTGTACCTGCATTTGCGCGGAGGGAGAGTGTAAAACCATTTTGGAAAAACCACCCTCATTACTCCCGACCGAGACTCCCCGTCATCGGCAGTCTAGTCTACTAGTCGTGAGGACAAATGAGGAGATACTTGAATAAAGAAGTAGCAGATTCCGGTTTAGAAAACCAAGATTAATGGCTGGAGGGCTCGTTGTGCTGACCACATGACACCCTCTATCCGCAAATTTTGGCATCATCTTCACCAAAATATGGCGGCCGCTCGATCGGTATAGCCTGATTGCGGGCTGACGTCATTTTTTTTTTTACTTTTACCTTTCTATGAAGGATATTTACAATACCTCTCACTATCATTGAAGTACTTCCTTGGCGGGGTGAAGAGAAGGGCAAGGTCTAGTTCCTCCACTAGAGCGTGTTTAAACCCCATTCAAAAAATCTCCTAATTCCATGGACTAATTCCTTTACTAGGGGGATAACTCAGGGAAGCGATTACAATATGTACTAGTGCAATATTTTAACACAAACCTTGCTTTCAATCCTTTAATAAATTTTACATATACTAGTTATGGTTCTCACCGGTGTTAATGCTCACCCTGACCCCTTTGTTGTGGAGGAACTCGACCATTGTTATCGGTACTTATCTCCGTGATGGAACTCTACCATTTTTACCGGACTACTTGTGTCTATGGTGGAACTCGACCATTGTTACCGGACTACTACTTGTGTCTGTGGTGGAACTCTACCATTGTTACCAGACTACTTGTGTCCGTGGTGGAACTCAACCATTTTTACCGGACTATTTGTGTCCATGGTGGAACTCTACCATTGTTACCGGGCTACTTGTGTCTGTGGTGGAACTCTACCATTGTTACCGGACTACTTGTGTCTGTGGTGGAACTCCACATCCCCGAAGTGAACAGGGAGCCAAAGTGAACAAGGAGAGTGCGGCAGGAGAGACATACCCCCGAACAACCCTCTGCTAACCCTTGGACCGCGGATCATTTAAATGAAACATTAAAACATATTAGGTAGAATCATAAACGGAGGATGTGTCGAATGTATTGGTTACATCCAATACTAGGTCTACGACTTGATGTTCAATATATTTATCTATGGTATAACACATTCAAAGTGTCCTCACAATTCCCAACTGTAGACAATAACAGAAACCATAGCTTTATATATTATAACAGGGTGCGCTACTGCAAGGATAGGGGTAACGCCCTATTGAGTGTTATGTTCGTATTTGTCCTCGAAACCCCTTTTTAAATGGCCAGATCCTTCTTACTTCAGGTGATTGGGAGGACCTCGCCCCTTAGACCCCTCGTATCATCATAAACCCCACATTATTACATCACTGGGGAAAATAAACATCATTGAGTTGGAAAATTAATTTTTTGTTTGAAAGAACCTTTTAGAAAAATAAATGTAGTAAATATAGTAAAATGTTGTCAATATTGACAACATTTTACTATATAATTACTAGAATCGTTTTACAGATGGTTGATACTATCTATAAAAAGTGATAGCAGCAGAGCACGTGACTTGACGTATGAATACGTGAAAGAGGTTCTAGTAACTTTTCTAACTGTGCGTTCCTCCTGTGCTTATTTGAAACAGTTCTTCCTATGTTTATTTGAAACAGTTGTTAGGTAAAATTGGCCCCATTAGCGCAGGTATAGGAGCTTCACATAAATAATTTTTGAAAGAAAAAAAGTTGCTTCAGAGTCAGGACCGAGTGGTGTCTTTTATGTTAGATTAAATTTATCTTAGTAAATAACATATCAAGGAGGAAAGATATTGGGAATGGCAGAAAACTGAGTAGATGCAGCCACGACTATGCAAGTATTTATGTCTTCGTCTTTGCATTCACAAAACGGATGTAATTGGTCTTTTCCCCGTAATAAACCTACCAGCTGAAACATTATACAACCTCATGATTGAAGTATTGAATGTGATAAATGAACTTGGGTTTCATGTTGTGTGTTTAGTTTCTGACAATAATCGTGTGGATAGAAAGCTGTTTGAACTATTGTGTGGTGGGAGGTAGTCTTAAAAATTGTATACCAAATCCAGCTAGTCCTTCAAGGCCAATTCTCCTTATGTTTGACACTGTTCATATTCTGAAGTGCATCCGTAATAAACTGGTTGAACAGATGTAATGAAATATTTACTATACCAAATGTGGAACAGGCGTTTTCTATTTTAGTTACTCTGTCAAATACTGATGAAGGCAAAAGTGTTGTGTGTGAATATACAACAGCCGAGGCAACATTTTCAGATCTTAAAGATTTATTTCAGTTAGAAAAAAATATGTTGTTAAAACTCGCACCAAGTTTATCTAGGAAATATCTATACCCTACGTCTTTTAAACATCAGAATGTCTCCTTAGCTGTTAATATTTTTGATTTAAAGAATATAGTGGCTCTTGAAACACTAGAAAAACCAAGGTATTGATGTCAGTGATGGAACTATCCAATTTTTAAAATTATTTGCCAAGTGGTGGGCAATTAGTAATGTTAAACACCCAATTAAGAGGACATGCACCAGAAATGTTGATGCCACTCCAATTACTGGCCTTAATGATTCAAAACTGGTGTTCCTTCACAATTTACGAACTTATTTAGATATCTGGCACTTATCAGATACAGAAGGAAGCTTACTAATGATACGTACATTGCTATGAACCACACCATTTGATCAGTAGTTGAGTTATGCAAATATGTATTTAATACGTATGGCTGGGCCTACATTCTGACTGCCAAATTACAGACTGACTGTTTAGAAAGAAGATTTGGTGCCTTAAATATATAAATAATTATATAATAATAACTATTGAGTATATTACTATATATTATATATACTCAATGGCAAACAGTATTCGGTTTTAGTTCAACCTATACGGCGGCCATGTTTTATGCAAAATGTGTCCAAAAGGTTGTCAAACGTGCATTGAGAGGTATAAAGACCATTACTTGTCCTACATTCTTTACTGGGAAGGAGTTTGATGTTCATCACTTATCAGATAACACATGTTCTGTACTTGTAAATGAAAGAGAGAACATCGAACAAGATAATATAACTACAATTACCACGTGTTTAGCAGTAGCGAGTTCAGGGATCATTAAGGGAGGGGCTAAAACCGCAGTAAAAATAGTTGGTATAGTATTATGACACATAATTCCATTTTAATATTTAATATTTTGTTTTCTAGTGTTAGAATATTAATTAATTATTATATGAAAACATTAGGCGGAAAAAGGTCAGCGTTTTTGCAGATTTTATAGCAAAACCTTTTTTTGGCCTAGATCCTAAATAAATAAAATATTTCTCCAGTAGAAACATAGAGTTTAATTTTCTTCACATGGTGACATCAACAGTTGTTGAATATCTGTTTTGAACATAGCGTCATTAGATGAAATACTTTTTAAATTAAGAGAAAAAGTTATTAAATTGCAGTACACCCTTGATAAATATTCAAAAAGGTTTGATATGAATAATATGAAGACAAGAATATGAAGAAAATTAAACTCAACGTTGTTACTGGAGCAATATTTTATTTATTTTGGCCAAAAAAAGGTTTTGCTATTAAAAAACCCTGCAAAAACACCTTTTCTCATGTCCCACACATTCCCACCTTAATTTTGAGGGTGTTCCTGTGTCACATTGTTGCTAATGCACACTGCCTTTACTATCATTTGACACGTCTTATAAAGACTGAGAGGCGGGCGTGGGGTGCTGTTAAATGTTTGTTAATGGACACTGACTGACGAGTTAGTTTAGTTTCGAGTCTCTCTCCACGGCTGTAGTCTCCGTGCTGACGTATTATCAGATCTCCCGTTTCTCGGCGATGAAGTGAAGCATGTCATGTAGCACGAGCCGGCAACATATTAGCGAGTGCTCCTCGTGCAGTGGTTCTTTCTTCTTCCGCCTCTTTCCCATGAATGACGTCATCATGACCACTGGAGTGGAAACCATGCTGAAGTGTGTCCTTACTTCTCATGCACGGATGCAGTTGAAATCACCCTGCCGCATGCACCGCGTTTTACTACCCGTCCGAGTTGTAAGTCTTTGTACTACGTTGGGGAAGAGTTGAAAAACATTTTGGAAAAAACACCCTCAGTACACCCTAGTGGGATATTAACCCTGACCTCCCCATTGGCAGACCAGACGAATTTGACGTCTTAGCCCGCATGCTCAGCGTTGCAAGCTTGAAGCTCATTTTTGAACGGGTTAGTTGGGAAGTGTTATTTTTCCATGTATTTTTTTTCTCTCTCCCTCTCACTAGACGAATACCGAGAGTTTAACTTGAGATTCTCTCCCGTGATATTCCTCGAGGTTAAATGGCTCAAAGCCGCTGATGATGGTAATTCTATTTAATTTTTTTAAATTTACTTGAAATATTTAACGTGCATTTTCTTAATTAAATAATTTTATTAGCACACGACTTTTAAACTAACTTAAATTTCGAACAGACACAACATCCAGTCCCTGGCCGGTAACTCATCATTGTGAAAGGGTAAACCCACATTTCACCAATAATAAATTTTTTAGTCATGTCAAAAATCAAACCCGGGACTCCTAGTTCAGCAGACAGACAGGCTACTGACTGAGCTAAGCTGTCCGACCATCCAATAATAGTACAAAGGTCTGAATTTTTATCCCTTCTTTATTACAATTTGTGTCCTTGACCCTTTGTTATATTTTTATTCGGGTTAACCCCTTTCAGAATTTGCTCGGAGCCACTCCAAAAGTTTAGTACATCCTACAGGAGCAGAACATCTGCGCGAACAATAATCAAACCCTCACCTTATTAACTGTCCCTTAAAAAACATAATACAGTGGCGTACCCAATTAAGGAGTACTCCCCCCCGCTACCCATTCTCTCCCCACCCCTCCCACCACTCTCTTCCCAAGATCACAAATAATTTTAATAAAAACTTACATCATATGAAGTAGAACTAATATTTAGAGCACAGAAATTATCTCAAACTAGCGTCTATATAATGTTCAAAAATGTTCTTTGCCTTCAGAGGTTAAGGGATTTGTGGCCCCCCAAATTCTCCTGGTGTCCCTCTAAATAATTGCATTCTGGCTACAGCCTTGGCTGAATGTCTCCCCCCTTAAAGTATATTTTTGGGTGTGTCATTGACAGGATATGCCATTGTGTTTAAAACATGAGCGTTGTATATCATCACGAAGTCATAGATTGTAGTGCTCAACTCTCTGACGATGTACACTGCTATAATCAGAATAGCTTCGCTACAATTAAGTCTCGCATGATTCCCAGCCTTATTCTTGATTATGTTTGAGTGAATCAGCATTATTGTTTCAATTTTTATGCGGGCATGAAGACTTAGCCATACACAGAAACAAATTATACTTTTTTTTTATTTAAATTTAATTTATAAGCAGAGCGCCACTGGGAAGTTAGCACAAAGACGAGCAAAAAATATTTTTAATTAAAACTTGATGTCAAAGGTGATGTGCGTGCAAAACTACGTCGATTGATACAAGCTATAGAGCAGGGACTGATAAAAGATATAGAGCAGGGACTGACACAAGATATAGAGCAGGGACTGACACAAGCTATAGGGCAGGGACTGATACAAGATATAGAGCAGGGACTGACACAAGATATAGAGCATGGACTGACACAAGCTATAGGGCAGGGACTGATACAAGATATAGAGCAGGGACTGACACAAGATATAGAGCATGGACTGACACAAGGTATAGAGCATGGACTGACACAAGATATAGAGCATGGACTGACACAAGCTATAGGGCAGGGACTGATACAAGATATAGAGCATGGACTGACACAAGATATAGAGCAGGGACTGACACAAGATATAGGGAAGGGACTGATACAAGATATAGAGCAGGGACTGATACAAGCTATAGGGCAGGGACTGATACAAGATATAGAGCAGGGACTGACAAAAGATATAGAGCATGGACTGACACAGGATATAGAGCAGGGACTGACACAAGATATAGAGCAGGAACTGACACAAGCTATAGGGCAGGGACTGATACAAGATATAGAGCAGGGACTGACACAAGATATAGGGCAGGGACTGATACAAGATATAGAGCAGGGACTGACACAAGCTTTAGGGAAGGGACTGACACAAGCTATAGGGCAGGGACTGATACAAGATATAGAGCAGGGACTGATACAAGATATAGAGCAGAGACTGACACAAGCTATAGGGCAGGGACTGAGACAAGATATAGAGCAGGGACTGATACAAGCTATAGGAAAGGGACTGATACAAGATATAGAGCAGGGACTGATACAAGATATAGAGCATGGACTGACACAAGCTATAGGGCAGGGACTGATACAAGATATAGAGCAGGGACTGATACATATATATGTTACAGGAAAAGTAGATTCTCCAGTAAGAGTCAACTTTACCTAGGCCGAGTCGACTCATACTGGTCTTTTTAGTAAAAGTTGATTAAAAGCGAAAAGTGATGAATTTCGATCAACATTTACTAGTCAGAGTTGACCGTACCTAGGGAAAGTATACTCTTACTACCTTAGTTAGTAAAAGTTGACTTTTTGCAAGGAAATGGTCTACTACCTAATAAAAAAACAAATAAAAAAGCAAAACCTTTATGATACAAAGAGCGATATAAATATTTATTATTTATTACAGCAATGTAAAGATTTGTGACACTGAGTTGCAGAGCTAACCTAACCTAACCTAACCTAGAAAACAACAGTAAAAAAATAGAGCTGGGATTTTCAAAACAAAGATGTGCGCGCGAAGTCGCATGTGGAAAGCAACATCGCGGAATCAACTTTTACTAAACCACAGCAGGCATAGTTAACTCTTTCTAGGAAAAGTTGATCTGTTTATTCTCTATCGACTTTTACTGATACTCTTAGTAAAAGTCGACTTTACCTAGGCCGAGTCAACTCTCCCTAATAATCTACTTTTCCTGTGACATATATATGCCGTTCTGTTGGCACAGAATGTATACTCAAGGTACAACTTTGGAAGCTGCCTACATGTCGTACCCACAATGAGATAATGTGATGATTATGGAGGCTTGGAGCCAGGAGTGATCCTAAACCTAACTAACCAAATCATGGTACCGTTGGGATAATTTCCCCTCTCAGGAAAAATAATAAAGGTATCAGTCGGGAATCGAACCCGGGACCCTCAGATTCATAATCAGATTCACTGATAACCATGGGGCTGGTTACGAAATTTAACGAACAACTCTATTTAAATTGTAGCCATTTTAATAATCAAATAGATTGAAAAATAACACCTGTACACGGGAATCGAACCCGGGACCTTTGGCTTAGAGCACCAATGCTCTACCATTGAACTATTCAGGGTGATATTCAGGCGTGATATTTCAACATTATTTAAGAGTCTACAATTTAAAGTTAAAAAATTATTTTCAAATAAATATTTTTTAACAAGTAGTTGTTAAAAAGTAAGAAAAATGTCCAATTTTCTCAAACAAAATAAATCGAGACAAAATTTATCAGACTAATCTTCTTATGTGATAGCCAATTTTAATACATTAAAAAGTGTCGTCTGTCTAATCGTGTTGGAGACGTAGTTGGGTGATGCTGACTCAAAAATTGGCCCTACCACGATCCTGGTCAAACAATAAGTTGTAAAATAATACACGTTAGTAATGACAAAATATTTTAGGAACTTCTTCAAAACTGTTCTATTTTCTTACACCTCGGTCCCGGCACAGATTTATCTGAATGCCAAACCCTTCCTTCACCTCTGACAAGATGTGTATTAATCACAACGTGTGAATGTGAGGAATGCCAGGCCTCCACCGTGGTTCGGATTCCACGTTAAATTGTAAGTCCTCCATTTCATCTCACAATCACCCTACCATTACACATTAGCGTAAGTGCGTGTAACCCGAACGGGTAGTAAAAAGCTGTGCTAATAATAATAATAATAATAATAATAATAATAATAATAATAATAATAATAATATATTATATTTTCTTACAGATATTGAAGTTAAGTGGGTATATTTTATATTAATTATTGAACTGGTGAACGTTAAAAACTTAATCAAATGTGGGTAATATAAAGCTACCATTTTTTTACGTGTCAATTTCGGGGACAGCAATTCTTAAATCACTTGTGGAAGCAATAGATGGAAGTTGCCACTTAAATGATAGTCCACCTAATACTTCCTTTAATAATGTTTTTTATATTTATGTCACTGGGCAGCGGCAATAAAGCAAGTACTGTAAGCCTATATGAAATGTAGCGATGAACTGAAAGTGATAGGATACGATATATGAATGTAGTGGGCTATACTTATGTTGACCATATATTTTTTATATAAAACGCGTGACAAAAAATATAGTTTGAGCCAAATTTAATGGTGGGGAGGGGGGGGGGATAGGAATGAGTGAGACACGGAACTGACTACAATGTTGTGGATTGTTTCCGCGTGTTCAATATTTGAACATTTTCAACAACTGACTTGATTAAAACAATTTTATTTTATTAATTTACAGTTAAAATTATATTAATTTATTTCACAAATCAGAGACGTCAGTTTAGGGCCTAAGTTTTATTTTCCAGGCCAAATAAACAGCGACTTTCCTCTAACTAAAATAATAATGTTAAATCAATCAAATTATATTATCAGTATAGATAATTTCAAAAGACCTTTCCAGTAAAATTATTGAATTTAAATTGGAAATTTCAAAGGGAAAAAAAACCTTTGTAATATATTTTCAGAAAGGTGGGTCAGATACGATGTTATTTCTTTCAAGGAGTTGGTCTTGTTGAGAAACGTTCTACGGAGACAGACACCGAATATTATTGGACAGTGTTTGTGTTCACTGGGGTGTACTACAAGAAGGACGTATAATTATTTTCATTCTCCAACAGAACAGGGGTAGATTAACGACCTTCCTTATTGTTTCCCAAGGTCAATGGTGAGTCACGACGGTGCGTGCCAGGAAGAGAGTGCGTGTCACGCGTACCTGGCTGTGGTCAGTACCCCCTCCCCTTCAATGTTAACACTACTATCTAGTGTTGCTACTAGTGTTACTACTTTCTATTGTCTAGTGTTACTAGTAGTCCTCTAACACTTCACCAATTCCTCTTATACTCTACTTTCTATTGTCTAGTGTTACTACTTTCTACTGTCTAATGTTACTACTAGTCCTCTAACACTTCCTCTTATACTCTACTTTCTATTGTCTAGTGTTACAACTAGTGTTACTACTTTCTACTGTCTAATGTTACTACTAGTCCTCTAACACTTCCTCTTATACTCTACTTTCTACTGTCTAGTGTTGCTACTAGTGTTACTACTTTCTATTGTCTAGTGTTGCTACTAGTGTTACTACTTTCTATTGTCTAGTGTTACTACTAGTCCTCTAACACTTAACCACTTGATAAGAGTTCGATGCAAATGTGGACCATCCACCTTATGTGTCCCATAGTTCTAAAAAAAAAGTATTTCCTCGTGGTATCATTTTGAAGCCCTCAAATAAAGAACAGTTTAATGTTGGGTAGCTTTTTAGAAAATCTACAAAACTATTTTGCTTAAAATGTATATCTAGGAAGTCTTTACATGAAATCACTTAAAGTTATATTACTGTTTAGTTATTTTCAAACTATAAATGACTAGTTAAGAAAGCAAATACGGTTGAGTCATACTATTTATTTTGTTCGGACCAACTGGCATACCACTTACCAGCAGAGGTCCACGGACCACAGTTTGAGAACCATATTTTAGTGCTACTGCTTGCTAGCAACTGGGAATAACTGATAAGTTATAACAAATTGTGAGAAACAATTATAAAATTTGACCCGTTGTCTTTCTACATTCAATTAAGCTTTACAGCTCTAACAAAAAGTAACTAACTATGAATGGATTATAGTTGAGCGCTCGTGCCATTTGCTACAGGCCCATCTTTTTGTATCATTAACTCATGTCTGTTTCCTTACTAAGGTGGTTTTAACTCGTCGGCAGTCGCTCAGCCATTAACATCTTAACACATGTGCAGTTGTCAGCGGATTTCAAGCTGAGATGTTTATTAGTTTATTACAGTTTCCTTGCTTATTAGTCATCTCTTCGATACAAATATTACGTGTCATTGTCCACATATCGCCATTTTTTGCACGCAAACCAACCTAAGCTTAGATTATTTTATTTTCGTTATTGACGGGTAATGTTTTAGCTTTTATAAGATTTCAAAAAAATCTGTTTGGCAGAATTATTCGTCCTATCGGATCAAGATTAGCGATTAAACATATAGTAAGGATTTTAAGTTAGATAGATCTGTCTTTTTTAAATATTTGGTCTATTTATCTTTGTTCATTGACTTTTTTTTATTTATTCGCAATGTTTCATTGTCGTACTGCAAACAAGAATACTCTTAAAATATAATATCTCTGTGTCCCCGTCTAATTTAACCATTAAATGTACTTTGAAATGTTAATCTGAGTAAGTTGAGTTGGCCAGACCCAATCAGGCGTCGTCTGGGCTGGGCTGGGTCTAACCTCAAAGCATCAAGTTTCACTTTCTAGCAGCCATGAACCATCAAAGTTCACAGGGGCTGATTGAAATAATAATATAGAACAGTGGTTTCGAGTGAGTGTCGGTAGAATTATTTCTTCCCGAAGTAGGGTAACTACATTATTATTATTATTATTATTATCATTATCATTATTATTATTATCATTATTATTATCATTATTATCATCATTATTATTATCATTATTATCATTATTATCATCATTATTATTATCATTATTATCATTATCATCATTATTATCATCATTATTATCATCATTATCATTAACATTAACATCATAATAATCATCATTATCATCATCATTATTAGCACCGCGTCTTACTATCCGTTCGGGTTATACACACGCTAATGTGTAAATGGTAGGGTGATTGTGAGATGAAATGGAGGACCTACAATTTAACGTGGAATCCGAACCTCGGTGGAGGCCTGACATTCCTCACAATCACAAGCTGTGATTAATACACGTCTTGTCAGAGGTGAAGGAAGGGTTTGGCAATCAGGTAACTACACTTTTGGTTACTGTGACGAATTCTAGTTACAACGTTCGTAGAGGTTTGTTCACTTCTAACCCAAGTAATCGTCACCCTTTTTATCCCGTCAATACATATACAGTAGGATCTGGCTAGTTCGACATGGGATAATTTGCACCCACAATTACTCCCCAGGCAATTCTTGTACAAACCAACAGTAAAAAAACAACATTTAATTCGAATCTTGGAAGGAAATATTTGGGTAGTTAAAAGCCTATACATTGTTAATTTTTCTGTAATCCTCTTATGCTAATTTTTCCAAGTTTTGATGTTTTGTGTTTAAATTCTTCATGTTTTTTCATATGTATGTTTACTTTATATAGCATATATAAAATGTTTGCGTGGTTATAATATGTAGCATATTTTGAGGTTATTATTATTATTATTATTATTAGCACCGCGTCTTACTACCCGTTCGGGTTATACGCACTTACGCTAATGTGTAATGGTAGGGTGATTGTGAGATGAAATGGAGGACCTACAGTTTAACGTGGGATCCGAAGCACGGTGGAGGCCTGGCACTCCTCACATTCACAAGTTGTGATTAATACACGTCTTGTCAGAGGTGAAGGAAGGGTTTGGCAATCAGATAAATCTGTGCCGGGACCGAGGTTTGAACCCCGGACCCTCAGCACAGAAGTCTGACACCTTACCCCTAGACCACCAGGTCACCGATTTTTGAGGTTATTGATTTATTGTGTATAAGCTGAATGGAATGGGCCAGATTCATATTCAGACTTATTATTCCTCAAGTGCGGCGCTATACTAAATACAGGACGACACCTACCTAGACCAGAATGGAATGGGCCAGTTACCTAGTCAGACTTAGTACTCCTCAAGTGCGGTGCTATACTAAATACAGGACGACACCTACCTAGACCAGAATGGAATGGGCTAGTTTTGCATATTAAAGTGGCCCATTACATTCTGGTCTAGATAGGTGTCGTCCTGTATTTAGTATAGCACCGCACTTGAGGCGTACTAAGTCTGACTATGAAACTGACCCATTTATATATTTAGGCCTTGTGCTGATATAATCATGTGTTTGGAAAGTATATTTTAATAACCAAATTAAAAGTTGGATGGAAATTTAAACCTATTGAGACGTAATTTGCCGTCGATATAAAGTAATTATACTAAAAACCTATTTCCCAACGCCCTTCAGACGGTTTGCCAACAACCGCCTGGTCAAGTTTGATCGATATCGACGCCTGCGGGTCTGTCTGCTCGTTGGCAGGTGAGCGTGATTCATAAAAAACACTATGGCCAGCTTTCTGAGGCATGAATCACATTGACCTTATTGTCATGTGCGAGTCGCTTCGTCCCACGAAACCTTGCAACTTTCCTGTCGACCTCACTTGAAACAATGTGTAGGCGCTAAATGACTCAAATGCCACAATCAGGCCAGTATGAGCAGGTTAAATACATTTAATTTGTTGTTATCTGTGTGCATTGTGCACTTCTCATAGCAATCTTACAAAACTAAAATAACATTTTATTGCGATCTAGATCAAGGGCCAGTTTCATAGTCAGATTTAGTACGCCTAAAGTGCGAGTCGATACTAAATACAGGACGACACCTACCTAGACCAAAATGGAATGGGCCAGTTTAGCATATGAAACTGGCCCATTCCATTCAATTTCAGGTAGGTGACGTCTTGTATTTAGTATAGCGCCGCACTTGAGGCGTGCTAAATCTGACTATGAAACTGGCCCCAAGAGTTTGTGTTTGAATTTGTGCATACAAAGGTACAAAATGTTATAGTAAATAATAATCCAAAGCATATTTGTTTACGTAACAGAAAGTTTTACTTTATTAAAATATGCGCCAAATGTTTGAAAATAATACAATGTTAACCTACTACAGTGGTCGCATGGTCTAAGGCGTCGCTCTCGTGTTAGACTAGACTGCCGATGACGGGGAGATCGGGAGTTCGAATCCCGGTCGGTTGTACTAAGGGTGGTTTTTCAAAAAAATGGCCTTCCACTCTACTTCCAAGCAAATTCGGATACACTTCCTCTAAATTCACTCTTACACATCACTAGTTCATTAGTGTAAATAGTGCATAGGCTATGCGTATAACCTGAACAAGTAGTAAAACGCGGTGCTAAAAAAATACAATGTTGAACTGTTTTATGTTCCTTGAAATAAAGAAAAAATAAAACAAGCTAAAGATGCCCAGGTTCGAATCCCGTAGGAGGCCTAAAATATTGTTATATTTGTATACGAGTTTGTCCTTGTAATCACATTGCATATCCCAACATTATGCCTCAGCTTAATTCAAAAGGAGTGCGTGCTATTCTCACCAAGTCCACTTTCGCCCTTGTGCGCCATTAAAATGAGTTCAACTGTGACATTCTAGATAAAAGTTTATATTTTTGAAAAATAATACTTAGATCTACATACATGTCAACATTTAGCATCATTACATCTTTGTCAAAAAATAAAAATAAAAAAGGCCTGCCTTGTGCAGTTGTACGTTGATCAGTTCGGTGTATATCTGTTATGTACGAGTATGTCTGCATGCATGCATGCATGAAAACACTCTACACGTTGAAAATCGCAATAAACTGAGCCCAATTTTTTTTTGTTCACTTCGTTTATTATCAAAATAAAACCCTATTGAAATTTAACCCGACTGAATAACCCGAAGTAGGATTTTTCTTCAAAAATGTTCGAGATCACAAAAAAAATAAAAATAAAAAGCAACAAAACGGATGTGAATTTTTTACTTTTGCCAAGTATTACAATTCCTGACTCTATAGAGAGTGGAGTTCTTTGTTTTATATTGAATTAAATTCAAATGAAGTTATTATTATTATTGTTATTATTATTATTATTATTATTATTATTATTATCGTCAGGTCTTTTTTTATGTAACCTCGTCTCACTTACTACCCGTTCAGATTAAACGCATATGTACTAATTACGCTAATGTACTATGAATGAGGAAGGTTGAATTTGAAGGAAGTGCCCGCATTTGCAAGAAAGGAGAGTGGAAAACCATTTAGTAAAAACATCTTATCTGAATCCGAAGCCCTGTCTCTCCCCGTCCATCTTGCGAACGTGACACCTTTGACCAATCGACCACCGAAGAGGATATCATAACCTTAATTTACAGTATTGATACAACATATACATGATATCATATTCTGATAATTGAAAAAATACACCTGGGCACGAGGATCCAACCCGGGACCTTTGACTTAGTACGCCGACCACTGAGCTATCCAGGAATTGTCCCGTGCCCAGGGTCATTCTTCACTCATATTTTAAGGCAGAGCCTATGATGGACGTGCGGAAATCGTCGGGTACAAACGTGTGATTTTATTAAGATCAGGAACTATCAGATAACGCAGCCACCTTCGACTCGGTAGTTGGCTTAATGCTGCCAGAGCCAAAGGTCCCGGGTTCGATTCCCGTGTTCAGGTGTCATTTTTCAATTTTCAGAATATGATATCTAGATGGATAATTCCACACTAAAAAAGCATAAATAATAGCTTCGGCTATTTGATTCTCATATATATGATAGTTTGTATTGTTGAGTGTACCTGTGAACACCAAACTATCTCCGTCCCACCGCAGCGATTCATGCCGGGATCACGATCAACTTAACGTAAAGGACCTGCTCTTGTGTTTAAATGGAGGAGATCACGATGCAGTTAACTTAACGTAAGAGATGTCCTGAGAGGTCTTTTACTTTAAGTGAACTTTATTTGAAGGGTGTCACGTGATCTAGCCAGCCAATCATTATGCGAGTGACGTCAACAGGGCTATTTAGTAATTCATTTGTTGGTTTTAAGACCGAGGTCTATTTTTTTAGCTTTAGTTCTAGTGATCAGACATTGAAACAAAATAATTAAACTAAAATAGGAAAGCTAAATTTATAAAAAAATGTTTAGTAATAAATATTTATTATTTTGATTGAAAACTGTAAACATTCACGGATCATCATTTTACAAATAGTACAAATCACAGATCACACTCTAGACTGAAGATGTTTGGCTCGAGTTGTTACGTTAAGTTATGTAAATCGTGATCACACATCTGTTTTCTTAAGTTAAGTTTTTAAGTGAACGTTAGGTTAAGTTAAAGTTAAGTTGATCGTGATCCCGGCATCACTCTCGCTCGTGAATGGAGGCCACCGACCAGATGGCTGTCCCACATATAATCTCACCTTGACTCAGTTCCGAATACACCTCCAATTTAGCTCCGTTGCGTCACAGGCATGAATGAAGGGATCGCAGACTCGTCAGACTTGTTGTCTAATAATATCACCAGGGAGTGATAGTGGTCGGACACTCCGGTTTTCATACAAACAGATTATTTGCCTCCAACTTTGATAATATTTTACTGGTTTATTAGTGTTATTTTACAGGTATTGCTACTATCTAACGTAATCGACAGTTGCAGATCACAATTAAGTTCGGCTAGACCTGACGTTTTTGACCTTTTTACGATTACAGAACCCCAATGGATTGCCGGATATGTCTCAAAATGTTGAAATCATCATCGCCAGTCTTTATTAGGCACCAGTGTGGTTGTACTTTACACGTGGATAGCAAGGAACAAAACAAATGAAAGAAAATAATAAAGATTTTATCATATTTATCTATAAAAAAATGGAAAATCACAAGTACACAATCCGTATTGCTAAAGGTTTATATAACATAATAAACTTTTTTTGAATGGCTTATTTTGTCACCACGTTTTACTACCTCTTCAGGTAATACGCTTATGTACTAATTACGCTAATAGTTTTAGGGATTAGGAAAGTTATATTGAGAGGAAGTGTACCCGCATTTGCGTGGAGGGAGAGTGGAAAACCATTTTGTAAAATCCGCCCTCAGTACACCGACCGAGATTTGAACCTCGATCTCCCCGTCATCGTCAATCTAGTCTACTGCGAGAGTGGCGCCTTAGCGGGTATTCGGCCTCTTTTAGAGTTAAGTTAGTTTTTAAACTCGTGTGGTGATATAATTAGTTATTAAGCAAATGCACTTTAACCATCCCAATTTAAAAAAAGTGTGCCGTTCTCTCGTCACTTGTTTGGCGGTGCTACGGTTCACAAGGATGATCGCCAGAGGTGGGCGATGTTGACCTGATTTATCTTGGAGCCTCGACAAGAATATCCGTCCATGAGCCGGCAGGAGAAGTAGGCCGTGGGTTCTACCTCCGGCCATATACAATATCTTGTTTCTTATTGAAAGTGAGTAAAAAAGGCGTCTTGTTTAGGGATCGCAACATTATATCTATATAGAAAATATATCGATCAATTTATCGATACATGTTATACCACGCTTTAGGGGTTGTGAATAAAAATAAATCGAACGCTTTTTTTTCTTTTTCTTTTTCTTTTTAAATGAGTTGATTTTTTCCTATTTTCTCTAAACTTTTCTTTTCTTTTTAAAATCTAAATAAAAGTTTACCAAGGGAAAAGAAGCGAAGAATAACAATACAGAACAGCAGCCATCTTAAAACCACCGTTAAAGTTCAGCCAGACCAATACAATTATATATATAATCATTCGATGTATCGATATAGTTTGATAAATATATCGTAGCGTTTAATATGAACTATTCGATATCTCATCCATCGATATATTAGCCATCCCTAGTCTTGTCTGATTTGCCGTTGAAGGGGAGGTCGGGATTTGAATCTGGGTCGAGTGTACTCAGGTGTGTCCTTCTTTTCCTTAGTTGCTCTCACACTCTCCCTACATGCTAATGTGGATACTTTTATTCTAAATTCTATATAAATCATGAGAGTGTATGGCTTCTACTGGTATAAAACTGTTTCAAACAAATTCGTCAGACACATTCTGTTTAACAATACCCGTAATAATTGTGTAGTTTTTATTATTAATAGATGTATTAATATCTGGGGTAGATTTTTAATTAATATTTTATTATATTGAGGGAAAGTCGGTTAATTTTCATTCTAGTTCAATTATTATAACTTTATCAATTGATTGAATATTAATAATGTTTATAAGATTCGTTTTATTATTTCTTTGGAAATTAGTCTATGTATAGGGAAGATATATACACGGGATAGTGAATTTATTAATTATTTTATTAGTTTGATACTGTACAATACCTCATTGTTCAAACCTGACGCTAAATGTTGAATGGATTCACTCTATCAGCAAAAAATTATAAATATATATAATAGTATATAGTTCGAATTTGATCTAAATAAGTAAAATCTATTGAATTTAAGGTTTTGCTTAGAGGAATATTGTGTTACGTTGATTTGTGTCAAGTGATTGTATCTTCATAAACTACTGTGTGACTTCTTAGTTAGGATAAATAATTGTCCTTTTATTGTCATTATTTAACCATGAATTAGTGTCGTCAAGCTTGTGAACATCAACTTCCTCAAACCAAACGTCGCCATTGTAATGCATTCGAAGCGCATACAAAGCACAATGCCATATTATCTCTAATGACCGATCTACTAGCACAATGGTCGCGTGTTTATACACTGTTTAGTTAACGTATAATGTCCATCCATTGCTCGTGTGAATCAGGCGTGAAACATACTACTAACCGATTGAGCTTTCTTGACAAAAAGGGCATAACTTTCTGTAATTAGTAGTAAAGCAATCAGAACATCAACTTATTTTAATATTAAGTCACTTTAACGGCTTCATATCAATTTTGTATGCTCGGATTAAACATTTGCTTTAGTTTTTATTTATTATTTATTATTATAGCACCGCGTCTTACTAACCGTTCCGGTTATACGCTTAAGTATTAACTACGCTGATGGGCTAGGAATTAGGAAGGTTGAATTTAAAGGAAGTGAACCCACATTTGTGTGGAGGGAGAGTGGAAAATCTTTAAGGAAAACCGTCCCTCCAGTTCACCCGACTGAGATTCGAACCTCAATCTCCCCGTCCTCGGCAGTGTAACTCAACACGAAACTAGTGCGTTAGCTAACTACACCACCGAGGCGGGTTCCGTTTGTTTTTAATTGATGACAGCTATATTTTATACTTGACTATCTTATACTATTTAGTGATACAGCTTAATTATTTTCGTTTTTGTGTGTAATGGGTCAAGTTTATCAGTTTCTGTATAATTTTTCAAAATAAACTCTTTATATAATTTTATTTGTTCAAATTCTCTCAAAAAATATTTTCACGCTATTAAAAAACAATTGAAATAATTAGGGATTGTACCCGCTTCGGTGGTCTTTGGTTTTAATGAGTCTCTCTTGCTATAGATTGCACTGCCGATGTCGGGGAGGTCGAGGTTCGTACTCCGATCTGGTGAACTGAAGGTGGTTTTTATTTAACATTTATCCACTCAACCTACACGTAAATGAGGAGACTCTTTCTTTAAATTCAACTTTCCTCATCCCTAACACAATAACATAATCAGTTGATATGCAACCCGCTTCGGTGGCCGCATAGTCTCCCACGTCACTCTTGGCAGTAGACTAGACTGCCGATGATGGGGAGACCAAGGTTCGAATCCCAGTCGGGTGTACTGAGAGTGGTTTTTCCAAAATGATTTTTTACTCTCCCTCCATGTAAATGAAGGTACACTTCTTATAAATACAACCTTCCTCATTCATACCATTTATTAGCATAACTAGTACATAATCGTATAACCCGAACGGGTAGTAAGACGTGGTGACAAACAATATAGGGTTAGTAGTGCATTTGTTTATCAAAATAACTTGAACGACATCTCTTGATATAATCATGTTATAATATACAGATATGTACGCACGGATAGTGTATCTCCGTGTTGCTGGAAGTCGGACTCTGGTATTGGAACTAGACTACTGGGAGATTCCGGCATTAGTCTACTCTCAGGAGAGTCTCACGTTATTAGCCAGCCATGTAGGTGGTAATTAAGAAACGTCCTTTAAGTTCCATTACATAATGAAAAACAATAATAGGTTTTGTCTGGCTCACTATAAAACCAAATATTGATTTGGCAACAAACGTTATCTATTCGATGCTTTGAAGCGTCTTCAATAACATTTTATGAACTCTTGTTAAGTTTGGGTCCAGATTTTTGTCGGAAAAAATCTTGAAAATAATTATATCAAGCCTCGCGTCGAAAATTAGCAATTATTATTTTAAGGATGTAAAATATAACAAAAATAGACAGGGCTAGAACATATAACAATAGACAGGGCTAAAACTGATAACAATAGACAGGGCTAGAACATATAGCAATATACAGAGCTAGAACATATAGCAATATACAGGGCTAGAACATATAGCAATATACAGGGCTAGAACATCATAACATTAGACAGGGCTAGAACATATATCAATTAGACAGGGCTAGAACATATAGCAATATACAGGGCTAGAACATTATAACATTAGACAGGGCTAGAACATTATAACAATAGACAGGGCAAGAACATTATAACAATAGACAGGGCTAGAACATTATAACAATAGACAGGGCTAGAACATATAACACTAGACAGGGCTAGAACATATAACAATAGACAGGGCTAGAACATATAGCAATATACAGGGCTAGAACATTATAACATTAGACAGGGCTAGAACATTATAACAATAAACAGGGCTAGAACATTATAACAATAGACAGAGCTAGAACATTATAACAATAGACAGGGCTAGAACATATAACACTAGACAGGGCTAGAACATATAACATTAGACAGAGCTAGAACATATAACATTAGACACTGCTAGAGCAAGGCTAAAACTTAATAATAACAAACAAGGATAGAACATATAATAATAGAATTAAAAATATAACAATATAATACTAACCAATAGTATTATAAAACTTGAAAATAAAACAAAACTTAAAACTGTTTAAAATAAATGCTATCCCGGCTGTTTATTGGTTGACTTACTGACTCGGATACTTTAATCGTCTCTTTGTTGGGTTGTAATAATTACTGTACCGATTGTAATAAAACATGGACGCTCTCAAGCTTGTCATACTGTGTTGCACAATGACGCGTCTGGAGTGAATCCAAATAGATGAATGCAAGGAAAGTGCGGTTATGTCATTACGGCGACAATTACCATGTTTTGTA
Source organism: Timema genevievae (assembly GCA_902155825.1). Taxonomy (NCBI): domain Eukaryota; kingdom Metazoa; phylum Arthropoda; class Insecta; order Phasmatodea; family Timematidae; genus Timema; species Timema genevievae. Next base: position 22,479 of record CABFWO010005543.1, on the reverse strand, counting down.
AGTGTAACAAGTGTGAAACCGTTGTTGGGGGATGTTTAATTAGAGAGGGTGGACGTGAACTGGAACACTTTCATGCTTGCTTTGTTCCGTCTCGCACTCCGCGACCCTCTCCTGTCCCTCGGGGGATTGATGGACCACAAGGCTTACCTCACTTTGTACCAAACACTTGCATAACAACCTTGGCTCATTATGTATCTTAGTACAACTACTGTAATAATATATCAAAACCTTTGGGAACTTTTTTATTATTTAGCCCTGTGTCTTACTATCCGTTCGGGTTATACGCTTAAGTACTAATTACACTAATGAGTTAGGAATAGGGAAGTTTGAATTTAGAGGAAGTGAACCCGCATTTGCGGGGAGGAAGAGGGGAAACCCATTTAGGAACACCCTCCCCCCAGTTCACCCGACCGAGATTCGAACCTCGATCTCACCGTCCTCGGCAGTCTAGCTCAACACGATACCAGCGCGTTAGCTAGCTACGCCACCGAGGCGGATTGTGAACAGTGTTAATATAGTCGGGCCAAGGCAAGGTGTGTTGGTTTAAACCAAGTGATTCTTTGAAGTAAACCATCATGTTTTTGTGAAGATTAGTCCCAATTACTGAAATAAGTTTAATTATATATTTATGTTACTGTAAAATTAGCCTTTTAATAATTTGGATTAGTGCATTCAAAACTACGTAATCGAGTAGCCACATATATATATATATATATATATATATACCACGTTTAATAATTGGCTTTTCTGCTTTTACTAAGGAAAAAATATTGTCACCAAACCGTATAGTCCAGTTATATGGTTCTCACACTTGAAAACTCAGATCGATACTTTCATGACAAGATGCTCACACACAAAAAAAAACACATTAAAGTGTAAATATGTTTAAAGGTTGTATATAGATAATTAGAATCACTAATCTGCTTAACAAAAAGTGGGTCTATAGAAGCTCAAAACATCCCCCTCGAATCACTGGTACCCTTCCTGCTCCATGTGGATACTAAATCTTTGATCTCACCGGAACTCGAACCAAACCTGTGGCTATATATATATATATATATATATATATATATATATATATATATATATATATATA
>CABFWO010005543.1:0-15777 GCA_902155825.1 Timema genevievae | reverse complement strand
GGGGGGATACCCCCCAAGCCCCCCCCCCCCCCTGAAATTATTGGCTGGCTACGGCCTTGGGTGTGGTTATTATTTTCTAATATGTAATTTTGAAGGTTATATACCGAATTTAATAAATTTTAAATCATTTGTGCGAGTTTAATAAACCTATATATTCATACAGTACATGTGTCTTGTTTTTTAAATCTTGAAAATCTCGTAACCCTATTCTAGAAGCAATTTAATTAAGCGTTATGAATTCTATAAACTTCATTAAGCTCAGGTATTTTGGAGGAACACAAAAATACATTACTAACTCTTTGGGTTAGGGTACCCTCTTCGGTACGCACACGATCTGTATGTTGACGAACAAGTATGAACTAACACATAAGATAACGTTGATTACATTATCAAGTACTCTTTAACTCTTCATTTTTCGCTCACAAACCAAGCTAAATAGAGTCGACATATTTGACACATTCGACAGAAGGAAAGCTGATTTTATTTTCCAAAATATATTCTTGGTTTAAAAACTACAGAGTATTTCATTTCCATTCAATGCCACTAGTCCAGAGGTGACCAACCTATGGCCCGCCAGCTGTCTCTAATGTATCTCCTGCTAATAAAAGGCATAGATGAAAATAGCTGTTTTTCTTTGTTTGAACAGTATTTAGAACTGAAGCTATTTTCATACCACTGTATCATTCACGAAATGGCCTTGTGTGCTAGAGACATAAATTTTCATCGTGTTATTGATCCTGTTTTTGTTTTCGATCACAAACACTCGACCAAAGAGAGTTTAAAAGGAACTATTTAAAGAGGGAATAATGGAATGAACTTCTACTTCACAAGTCTTCTCAATTATTTTAATTTCTAGTGAGTAAATAGTTTTTGTTATATCACTTAACTTTTTCTTCCATTATGGTGTGAATGGTTATAGACCTCTTGATAAAACGACTGGTTTATATGCACATGGGTTTTATTATTTTAAAAAGTCCTATTAAATAACCTTATATTTTAATTTATAATAAGGTTTTTTTAGATTTTTTTAATAGCAATGAATACCTATTGCGTGACCTGGTGGTCTAGGGGTAAGCTGTCAGACCTCTGTGCTGGGTGTCCGGGGTTCAATCCTTGGTCCCAGCACAGATTTATCTGATTACCAAACCCTTCCTTCACCTCTGACAAGACGTGTATTAATCACAACTTGTCTCCATTTCATCTCACAATCACCCTACCATTACACATTAGCGTAAGTGCGTGTAACCCGAACGGGTAGTAAGACGCGGTGCTAATACAATGAATACCTATTGCTTTCTTAGCCTTTTAATGTGTTACCTGGACAGGTATTTGACTGTCGGGGGGAAAGGAGGGGGGACAGTGGCCCGTCAAATGGTTTCTAACAATTTACAGGCCCTGACTTGAAAAAGGTTGGCCACCCCTACACTAGTTAGTTAAACTTTTGGGGGTGAAGTACAATTCTAGCTTAGTGCTAGCTAGTTCCTGACAAAGTTTGGTTTCTTGGCCACAATGACATCGTAACACACAAAAAGCGTCAAATCAAAATCGCAGAAGCTTGTCATTTCATCGTCAAATCGTTTTAATTACTGTCTCTCACATAGGTGGGCACGAAGACCAAACTTCAAGCTCCTCTAGTTCGGTTTGGCCGGTGACGAGAAGGCCAAGGCTTGATTCTTAGTTGAGTGTATTAAAGGTGTTTTTTTTTTCCTAAATGGCTTTCCCTTCTCATTGATTGCGACCCGCCTCGGTGGTGTAGTTAGCTAACGCGCTAGTCGTGTTGAGCTAGACTGCCGAGAACGGGGAGATCGTAGGTTCGAATCTAGGTCGGTGTGAACTGGGGGTAGTTTCCCCTAAATGACTTTCCACTCTCCCTTCACGAAAATGTGGGTTCACTGCCTCTAAATTCAACCTTCTCAATTCCTAATCCATTAGCGTAATTAGTACTTAAGCGTATATCCCTAACGGGTAGTAAGACGCGGTGATCAAAAAATAATTTCGGATAGCCCGGAAGGGTTTATAATCCAAACGATGCAAAAAGTAACTTTTTTTAATCACCGTGTCTTCATCCCCCACTAAAGTAATTATCATATAATATGCCTATAACCTGATCAGGTTAATGGGGTAGGGGTGAGGATCCAGTGATAAAAACCTGTTCAGGCTATTCACATAGTATATGGTAACTACTTTAATGTGATAAGAACGAGGAAGGAAGTATTTTAGAGGTAATCTATTTGCATTTGCTTGGAAGGAGAATTGGAAAACATTTATGAGAAACCACCCTCAGTAGACCCGACTGGGACTCGAAACCCGATCTCCCCGCCTTGAGCAGGCCAGTCCTTTAGGCCACATGTGGCCTTTTCAGGGGCTTGGTGCGGTCTTTTCGCACACTATACATTTTACATTACATACATTCTCCAACGTCATGTATTTTAATTAATTAAAATGAAAAAAATCCTTATTTTTAAACCATGATGTTAACGAAAAATCAACCGATCTTATCGATATATTAATCTATGTTTTGTACATTGTCATATTTGGTAAAAATGTACTGTACACGAGGACTCCATGAAGCGAGCGACAGAAGGTTTCCCACCCCTGCCTAGACCATGGCTACTAAAGTGTTGACATCAAATTAAATGCCATGGCTCGGTTTTATAAAGAAAATATAAATCTAATTGAAATATTGACCTGGTATATGTTTTTTTTTCAGTAGTGTTTTTTTTACCAGCGTTAATGAGGAAGTGTGACTTGACTAATCTTATCTCGGTGGTGTTCACTGTCGCTGCCTTGGTGTTGGGAAGTCCATTATATTGAACCCTCTCCGCTGTTCACCATATCTAATCTGTACACTCATTGTACCATGTTGGCATGTGCCACGTGACTGAGGAGGGGAAACCGTGGCCCGTGAGACAGGGGGGGGCTGCTATAGGCCTGCGTCACACCTTCATTTGTCAAGTCGACACTACTCATAAGAGGCTTGGCTTTCATTTTCATTAAATACGGCTGGGGATGATTTTATATCCATCTCATGTTTTCCATTTATTTTAATTAGTGAAAATAGAAAACGAACTTATTTTCTCTTTAGATTACCAAATGAAAATTATTTCGTACAAAATGAATATCATTAACTGCGTGATAACGGAATTAATCATATTCATTAAATAAAGCTGTTACCTTAAGAGAAGCATTTAAAAATCCCACATTATTTATGAAGTGGTTTGATAATTTTTATATTGTTTTCACCAAAATGTAGGCGAAAGTTATGTCATATATTTATATTTATATTTCAAAGCAATCGACTGTATTTTTTTAATTTTTACATATATTGCTTGATTAACGTCTTAAACATCGTGAACAACGGCTATTTTCTACGAATACAATATAGTTTTATGTATGGCATTAATTGTTTTCTGATTAACATGATCATCAAGAAAAAAATATCAACTTCAAATCCAAGGAGAAACTGAGGATAGATTTTAACTTGAAATTCAAAGATAAATCTTAAGACTGTAATAACGATAAGAATACTACACAATTCTTAACATGATGTACTTAGCCATTTTTAAATGGAGGATACTGTTCACAGAACTACTATTTATTCAATATACTGATAAGTTTTAAAGTATTACAAGAACAGTTTTCGCTCTGTAACCAGTCTCTGAATAGTTTATATTAGTTGATTATTTTAAAATAGTTTTTCTCTGATTGTTAACCTCATATAGTGATTGTTTGTAATTGTTGCAGGTGGTAGTCCCAAGGAAACCAAGAAGGATCCTTTGTCTCCTACAGGAACAGGTGAGTCCTTCATGTACCACGAGGCACGGGGGTATATTCCCATAGCGGTGTAAGTGGAATGTAACTAAGATACTACTTTTGGACAAACAAACCTGAACCGAAACAGAAAATCTACCATATTTTTTATTTATTTTTTAGCATCGCTTCTTACTACCTGTTCAGGTTATACACATATGTATGTACTAATTACTTTAATGAGTTAGGGATTAGGAAGTTTGAATTTAGAGAAAGTTTACCAGCATTTGTGTCGAAAGAGAGTGAAAAACCAGTTATTAAAAATCACCATCAGAGTACACCCGACTGGGATTGGAACCCCGATCTCTTTGTCATCGGAAATATAGGCAAACACGAGAGTGAAGTCTTTTTTTCCAGTCTGATGAAATATATCTAACTCATTTCACGATTTTTCGGAATTAAAATCGAACCCAGGACCCTTGAACAGTAGGTAGAAGCCTACTGAACTAAGGTGTTGGATTTTACTAACAAGGTTAGGGTTCAAATCTTAGTTGGGTGTTATGGGGGGGTTTCCCTAAGTTGTTTATCACTCTCATTCCACACCATACTGGTACATTTCCTCTAAATTTTACCTTCCCCATCCGTGCCCTATTAGTTTGAGTGTGCGGACGGGTAGTAAGACGTGCTACTTTATTATGTGTAGTGTTTTAGGTAAACAGTTACACGCCGTTTAGCCTGAAACCTAACAAGATTACCTTAACGGGCTCCACTAAATCCGTAATCCGACAAGGTAAAATTGCCAGCCTACAGGGTAAACATTAGTTTACAGGACAATTGAAGGGTACTGGGTGAAAAAAGGGCGAAATCCAATTTCATTTCAAATTGAGTTAGTGCTGCCATGAGTTGGACAATAATGAAACCTTTATAATGGACTTGAGATTAACAATTTAAAAAAACTGTTATAGGTTTTAAACATAATATCAAAATGTAGCATTTTAGAGCTTGCATAGAATCAAACCCTAGACCTTGTAAATATTAATCAAACATATACTGGCCTGAGTTGATGTAAACATTTGTATTTATGAAACATATGATCTTCGTGTGCATGATATATGTTCAAAGTCAAGGTGTGGAAATATCTTTGGCTAACCCCGACTTGAATTATTTCTGAGGAATTTAATATTTAGGGTGTAACGAGCGCGGCGGGAATTTATGTCCGGGGATGAAGGACCCAGCCCATGGGAAATTGCACTACGTAACTTCCCTCAACACCATCTAGGCAGGAGTTACATCCAAGAACCCCAACTCGCATTTATTTCAAGCGAAGATTTTCATCAGAGATTACTTTCTATAACTCAAGTGTCAGAGGATACTATCACGTCACTCATCCTACTCTGTGCAAAGTGTAAGAGGATACTATCACGTCACTCATCTCACTCTGTATTTACTGTAAATATGCGGAAACGTCGGACGGGACTCGGAGCACGGAAAGAAAGAAGTCTATTATTAGTGGAGTGGTTGGTGTGACTCACCTGCGTAGGAAATATAAATGTTGTCTCCAGGAATGTCTGCTTGGGCCACTCTCAGACAAATATCTGACGAAAAAAAGGGTCGAAACTAGAATTTTCGTGAGGGGGGAGAGGGCGTGCGTTCCCATGGGACCATACAGGAGATGGATGGAAAAATCATTCAAAATTTGAGTGTAAGTTTGAGAGTACAATGTAAAATAATGTATAAAAGTCCTTAGTTTATTTATTTTTCTGTTAATTTTTGTTAAATTATGTGTTAAAAATTTAAATCAATTATTGAGTATGATTGACACACGATACAACTGGTTAGTGAGATATTACGTGACGATACAAATAGTTCTGACTATAACATAAATTTAATTTGTTTAATATTTTAAATTATTATTGCTAATACTATACGAAAAATTTTTTTGAAGGGGCGCATACCTTTGGATCTGACCCTTTAATAACTTTATATATTATTTACTCCAATATATAAATAAATAGTAGGACACTATCGTACGTACTTTATCACAAAGTTAGAGCAACGTTTTAAAAATATCACGTTTATCAGTAAACTACTCCCCCAATCCTCCCTCCCAATAAAATTTCTTCACAATATGTTTTGATTATGAAACACTTTCAGATATACAATCTGAGCCATATTGTTAAAACTATTATGAAAAAAAAAGTTAGTAAACTAACCTAATTTTTTTAGAAAAAAAAAGTACCATAATTTTGTGATCACGATTACAATACTTGTTCTATATGATAGAGTGAAAATGACTATCATTATATTATTTGTGACAACTGGCGGTATGGACTAAGAATAGAGGAAAGAAAATCATTTCTAAATATCAAATAGACTCATCTTACTCCATACAAAGTGTAAGAGGATACTATCACGTCACTCAGAGGATACTATCACGTCACTCATCTCACTTTGTACAAAGTGTAAGAGGATACTATCACGTAACTCATCTCACTCCATACAAAGTGTAAGAGGATACTATCACGTCACTCATCTCACTTTGTACAAAGTGTAAGGGGATACTATCACGTCACTCATCTCACTTTGTACAAAGTGTAAGAGGATACTATCACGTCACTCATCTCACTTTGTACAAAGTGTAAGAGGATACTATCACGTCACTCATCTCACTCCGTACAAAGTGTAAGAGGATACTATCACGTCACTCATCTCACTCCGTACAAAGTGTAAGAGGATATTATCACGTCACTCATCTCACTCCTTACAAAGTGTAAGAGGATATTATCACGTCACTCATCTCACTCTGTACAAAGTGTAAGAGGATACTATCACGTCACTCATCTCACTCCGTACAAAGTGTAAGAGGATACTATCACGTCACTCATCTTACGCTGTTACATTAATATGTGCGCTAAGATAATGTTTTGGTCTTTCTGCATATATACACTAGTCGGGTGGTGGTGAGCAAGGTAGAGTTTAGAGGATATGTACACTAGTCGGTGTGGTGGTGAGCAAGGTAGAGTTTAGAGGATATATACACTAGTCGGGTGGTGGTGAGCAAGGTAGAGTTTAGAGGATATATACACTCGTCGGGTGGTGGTGAGCAAGGTAGAGTTTAGAGGATATATACACTAATCGGGTGGTGGTGAGCAAGGTAGAATTTAGAGGCTATATACACTAGTCGGTTGGTGGTGAGCAAGGTAGAGTTTAGAGGATATGTACACTAGTCGGGTGGTGGTGAGCAAGGTAGAGTTTAGAGGATATATACACTAGTCGGGTGGTGGTGAGCAAGGTAGAGTTTAGAGGATATGTACACTAATCGGGTGGTGGTGAGTAAGGTAGAGTTTAGAGGATATGTACTCTAGTCGGGTGGTGGTGAGCAAGGTAGAGTTTAGAGGATATGTACACTAGTTAGGTGGTGGTGAGCAAGGTAGAGTTTAGAGGATATGTACTCGCACTTGAGCTAGGCCAAAGTTGGAAACCATTTAGTAAAGACACCATAACACACTTGGATGGGATTCGAACCCCAAACTACACGTCACCGGCAAACCAAATCAGATCAGAAAGTGACGCATTAGTTAGTTGATGTGGGTATTCCAGATGTAGTGCAATATTTAAACTCATCACGCGGCTAGCATTTAGAAAATATTGTAATTGTAAATACTTTCTAACTCGAGATTATGATGTATCTATGTGCCATGTAACTACAAAAAATGGGTTCATTTGTCTGTCTTTCTGTCTGTCGCTGGGTCAATAGCCGAAACTGTTAAATGGTTTTCATTCAAACTTGATATTTAATTGTCATATGGTCACACTTAGAGGTAAAATCGTGAATAGGATTTCATACATAAGATTAAAGTTGTTTGATAACTGATTTTTGAAGATTCGAAACTTTTATAAATAATTGTTTCTAGCTAATGATTTTGTTCACAAAGGTTATCTGAGAAGTGTTTCATATTATGAATAATACTGTAATTATGCTTGATTTTAAAAGAAAATTTGATCTAAGGGTAGTTTATTGCTGCTTTATTTTGAAAATTTAAAATATTTCGAAAATCGCTTTGATAATGTGATTCAAAATAGCTACCTGAAGAGTATTTTATATGATAAATAAGAACGTATGTTTTTCCCTGAAAAAAATTGAGTTTCATGTACTAATATCTGCACTTTTTTTAATTTTAAAATTTTTAAAATGGCTCTAACAAATTTGTTTAAAATATGTATCTGATAGCCTAAGTGTTTCATATGATTTTTTAAATAATGTATTTTTTTAATGAGGAAAATATATTTAGGATGTCGAGTTTGAACCCTAGTCGAGTAGGTTGGTGTGATTTTTCTTCAAAGGTTTTCCATCATACCTCTACACAAATGCAGGTACATTTTCTCTAAGAATGTTGTATATTATAAACACGAATAATACGTATAAGCGTTTTGTTATATGCATAAAACTACACGTTTAAACGCCCCATTCTTGTTCAAAATATAGGCCTGTAGCAGAAACTCTTCTTCTTTCTTAAGTTCAACTAAGCCGATATAGTGAAATATTTTATTTTAGTAATATTTATAGAGCATTTAAGGTTCGCTTTCTTCATGCGGACTATATAAGTACGTGGCCTACAAACTAACTTAACTTAATCCAAAGATATCACCCACAAATATACACTCCTTTCTAATGAAAAGAATTATATGAGGACCTGATAAATAATCAATCATAAAGTCTTCTGCTCTCGGAATCGAACCAGGATCATCAGAAAGGACTTTTCTAACCACTTGGCCAAGAGTACGACCGCGAAATCACACGGTTTTGATTCTAAAGCAGGGTGCACACCAACGAAACTAGTTTTATGAAACGTGAAACTTAAGTTTCATGTAACTATTCAACGTTAAAACAGATAGATGCGCACACAGAGTTTCACGCAACTATAGTTTCATACGATTGCGCAACCGTGGTTTTATGAAACTCGCCAGAACGGTTTCAGGAAGGAAAGTTTCATTTGAACTACAGCCAAGACCAGCAGTGTGCAAGTGTTATTCCTTGACAATGGCAAAAGAAGACACCATTTATAACACCAAATTGGTAGAAGCTATTGAAAAACATCCGTGCTTGTACGATTACAATTTAAAGGAGTAGGAGTGCTCCTAATGCCATCCTGTAGTTAGTGTCCTCCTTCGTTATTTGAGGGCCGACTTTAGACACCAAGTGCTCAAAAGCTGATTTACTCATTCTATAAAATCTTCTAAATTTATCAGGGTCTGCACACAATTCTTTGGCTATTATATAACTGCAGTGTCTCCTATCAGATATAAGAGGATGAACCCAGTACCTTAGCTTTCTTTTTTTATTTCGAAACCACCACCAAAGTACAAACACATCCTCATCATCTGACATCTTGACTGAAACTGAATAGTTTCGTTTCACCTGTTTGCGTGCAGATGTGAAACTGATTTCATGAAACGCGTTTCACGAAACTGGTTTCATGAAACTAGTTTCGTTAGTGTGCGCCCTGCCTAAGAGTAATTCTCTTGTAGAAACTCTGAGAAGAGTTTTCCGGCCAGATTGTCGGTGAAAATGAGAGATGAAAATTTCGTATTGATCGCACTGGCGCTAGTCACGAACAGAACTGAGCAGGAGCTATTGCTGAACTGTCTAGTCATGAGCAGAACTGAGCAGGAGCTACTAATGAACTGTCTAGTCACGAGCAGAACTGAGCAGGATCTACTACTGAACTGTCTAGTCACGAGCATAACTGAGCAGGAGTTACTAATGAATTGTCTAGTCACGAGCATAACTGAGCAGGATCTACTACTGAACTGTTTAGTCACGAGCATAACTTAGCAGGAGCTACTAATGAACTGTCTAGTCACGAGCATAACTGAGCAGGATCTACTACTGAACTGTCTAGTCACAAGCATAACTGAGCAGGATCTACTACTGAACTGTCTAGTCACGAGCAGTACTGAGCAGGAGCTACTACTGAACTGTCTAGTCACGAGCATAACTGAGCAGGAGCTACTAATTAACTGTCTAGTCACGAGCATAACTGAGCAGGATCTACTACTGAACTGTCTAGTCACGAGCAGTACTGAGCAGGAGCTACTACTGAACTGTCTAGTCTTGAGCAGAACTGAGCAGGAGCTACTGATATGTGTACATGTTTACAAAGGCACTAGTCTCGTCTTTTCTGGTTTGTCGATGACGGGGAAGTCGGAATTCAAATCCCAGTCGGGTATACTGAGGGTAGTTCTTCCTTTTTGGTTTATAATTCTCCCTCCTAAGTAAATACTAATACAGTTCCTCTAAATTATACCTCCATAATTCCTTTCCTATCCTATGTATTTATATGCGTAGCCCGGACAGGTTGTAATATAAGGGTCTTTTTCGGGAATTAAATGTTAGATTTTAGTAAAGGACGTTTTTATTACAGCAGATGGGAATTAAACGCCTGCTTTCTGATAGTTTCTCGAGTCATGTGTCACATTGGGTAACTCTAACGGTTATAGTATCATTCTATTCTTTCTCCTAGCACATGTCGGTGCATTTACTTTTACCTATTCGGTAAGCCAATAATAAACTGTTGATTGTGTGACAATTGCTAAAGTATCTACCTACTGAGCTAAAGACCCTTATTTATATTCCCGACAAGGTCAGAAAACCATTAACTTTGTTAAATTGGGAACGAACCCTTCCGTCGGAAACTGTCCACTAACAAATTAAAGTGTACATCTAAAATCACGCACAAATAAATTGGGTTAAATATTAAGTTTATCGTAGTTAATACAAGCATATTAATACAAATAATATTAAGGTATGTAATTATAGTACAGTAGAGTCTCGGAAACTCGACCTAATGTGGACTGAGATGGTGTTGAGTTATTGAAATGTCGAGTTTTACGAATGAACTTGCATAAGATGCATGTTTACTAAACAAGGACTAATCACAGTACAGAAACAGTAATATACGTACAGTACAATATAATATTTCGTGTTAATATAATGGTGTATATACATACGTGCAATATACAGAAATACAGTACAGTACTGTACATAAAATATTGTATTGATTCGAATAACACATTAATGAATTGGAAAACTAACAAACACAGCACTTGTAAAAACACCACAGCCAGACTGTTCCACCTGAGTTACACAAACAAACCGAGGTTATACAATTGAATGAACTTGGATTGTGATGACTGGTGCCAACTGTGTTCACGCGCGCGTGTCGAGTTACACGGAATGTCGAGTTTCCGAAACTCTACCCTCTACTGTATTTTTTTCACTTATATTTATTTTGTCTTTTAAATCTATCTTTTTATCAAGTTATTGAGATTTTTTTTTAAATATGTAAATTCAACTCATCACTGATATTGCGAGTGATGGCTATAGCCAGGGCCCCGGGCCTTGATGACCTAAAAATTATTTTTAAAAAACTTCAAATACCAGTAAACAAAAAAAAAATTACCTAACAATAAAAAAAAACACGTATCGAATACACACAACTAAATCAAACATGCACTTTACAAATGGAAACTAAAAAATATGAATGCAATGAAAATACTTTAACGACAATCGACTCTTGCGTTCCGCTAAATACATTTATTAACAAATATCTGCTTCACAATTAATAGCTACCCCTCCCAACGCAACCCTCTTCACCCTAGTTGTAATCTCACCAGGAATGTGTATTTTACAATCATACAAGCAAAGAGGATACAAAGTTCATTGCCTGTATTATATTCTCATTCAGACACCTGTGTGTATAATGTTTGAGTATTTATGCATTTATAAAATATTGATAGTATAGTATTCAAAATATATTTAGTCAACATAAATACCTAAAACTTATTCAAAAAGGCTTGAAAATTACTCAAAAATGCCTTAAAAAAGCATCAAAAAGGACTCAAATCAAGAAAATATGACCTAGAAAATGACAAAAAATTACAAGAAATTGACCTATAAAAAAGTTTCCGCAACCAGGGGATAGTAAACAGAATTTATGTACACGTGAGCATTGTCTGTGACGTACAGAAGAAAAAAAAATCATGACATGTCATCAAAATTCGGGTCCAGGTTGTTACGAATACATTTTATCGGCCCCCTGATGCTCGTTAAAACCAATTTCGACTGTATTCGCCTTCTGCATCATATGACAATCAACTCTGTGATACAGTTGGATCGAAATCGTGAATTTACACGAACACAATTGCACGTGGAGCATATATGATTAAACAAAAATGGAGATAAAGAATTAATAGAAGCTCCTAATACTGAACATTGTTAATATTAAATATTTGGATAAAAACTGCATTGGAAAAACCGTTTTTGACCATTGTAGAATGGCTTCACAGCTAAGCACTGTGCACAAATATTTATTTTGTCATGATAGGAACATACTGTAGTTTTTAACAAGAAACTTTGTCGCTTTGTCTCCCCTCGTCACCGCGGAAAATTTCTAGTAATCATTCAAACGAATGCACTGCACACATCCTTGGCATATCTTGGTCTTTTCTTTCCCCTTTAACTCCCGTACCTCGCATGAGCCGGGAGCTTAGTTGGGCCTGCAATGATGAACATTCTTAAATCTATTCCCTGGGCATAAATGGCTGTCAGCAACTTCTTGATGCTGTTTATATATCTAACTAACCATAGAACGCATGTGGTCTGCTCGTCAACATGTTTTTAGACCATCCATCTTATCGCTGCTATGAACTAAAAGGTTTGAAAATATCTTAAGTGAGCTTACAAAACAGTAAGGCATTGTGCACACTTATTCACCAATGGTAACATAACTTCTCTGTTTTCTTGAACTTAAGAAATAGCAAGGAATTGTTTTTACCACTCTTGTTGCGCAACTTTGCGGTTTTCTTTAACGCAAACCTTTCGTATCATCGTATAGTTATTTTTAGCAGTGCGTCTTACTACCCGTTCGGGATTTACACCTATGTACTAATTACACTAATGGGTTAAAATTAGAAAGGTTTAATTGAGAGGAGTTGCACCCGCATTTGCGTGGAGGGAGAGTGGAAACCCATTTAGGAAAATCCACCCTTATCACACCTGGCCGGAATTATAATCCCGACCTTCCCATAGTCAGCGATTTATTCTATTGCGATAATGACGACTTATACCAGTGTTTCTTAAATTGTGGCCCGCATGTCCCCATGAAGTTTAGCAATAATGATGAATTAAATAATGTTGATCACATATATTACAAACAATTTGAAAGGCAAAAGATTAGATATGAAATAACTACTTCATGCTGTATTATTATTATTATTATTATTATTATTATTATTATTATTATTATTAACACCGCGTCTTACTACCCGTTCGGGTTTTACGCACTTACGCTAATGTGTAATGGTAGGGTGATTGTGAGATGAAATGGAGGACCTACAGTTTAACGTAAGATCCGAACCACGGTGGAGGCCTGACATTCCTCACATTCACAAGTTGTGATTAATACACGTCTTGTCAGAGGTGAAGGAAGGGTTTGGCAATCAGATACTCATGCTGTAGACCCTATTTATTTCCTCGGTAGACACGAGTTACAGTATATATTATGAAAGGCAAAGCTTGGGGGATGAATGATTATAATTACAGAAATCAGCAACATCGGAATCATTTTAGAATAAATTATTAGTCTTAGAATGTTAAAAATAATCTAACAACTATTACTTACAATGCAATGTAATTAATTATTTGATTATTTTTTCAAAATTTAATCTAATAAATTAATATTTGTCTTGTATAAATAGTCTTAAATTGGAATTTCCTAAAAATAATTATTTACTATACCTCCATAATACCCCACCCTCACCTCGATCCCGACTCCCGGGGACCCGGTGGTCCCTGAGTGCCCACAACTTCCTTTTAATGGTCCTTCATCACCTAAACTTTGAGAAACACTGCCTTAAACTATGGGACCACCGATGCGAGTATAAACGACTTAAAGAGAAAAGGGTTATAATACTAAAATTGTAATTATATGTACCAACATTCGCCGCCTGACTAAAGGATGTAAAATGGCAATAAGGAATAATTATTTACTCGTGCACGTGGTTGGGGATTGAACCTTGGTCTCAAGAGTCAGAGCCTGCTACACAATCCTTGAGTTAGACCCTTATTACTGTTCAATAATTATTAAATGAGCTTCAGTTCAAAGTGTTGACGGGCGGGCTCTTTTAAAAGCTCCTAATTAACACAGAAATAATCCACACCTAGACCGAATAGTGTCCCAAGCTCGACTTAGTGCGTACCTCCCACAAGAGTAGGTACGCTGATCGAATCCCGTCTGGAGAACGTAACTGGATTACAGTGAATGGTTGAGCTGTACTTTATCATTAGGTTCAAGACGTTTTTGCAGGTACATTACCCTCTTCCCCCCTATCCCTAAAGTTAAACTGTTAATAACCTTCCCCTAGGATGACTTCCAGAGCCAATTTGGCAGAGTGGTTGTCTAGTGATGGGGCAGAGTCCTTAAAACCCTACCCCACCCACCACTATCCACATAAAGTATTTTAATATAGCCACTGTGACCAACATAACTCTGTTTAAATATCTCAATCATTTTCAGGATAATTGGATCTCAATAGAAAATACGACTTGAACAGTTTCATATAATTTTAATCTCCTGATCTTTCCATTTTGAGATGATTTCACAAGTGAGGTGAAAAAAAAAAATATCAGCGTTTCCTTGTTTTACTAAGCTAGATTATAAAGGGGTGAGGGGAGGAGGGGCACAAACCAATTCAGGGTGGGGAAAAACAACCTCAATACACCTGACAGAGATTCGAAACCCAGACTCCTCATCACCACCAGACAAGACGAGAGAGTCACATTTGTACACGCGCCCTCAAGTGCGTGTTCTAAAGTCACTATTTTTAAAAGCCTGTTTAGTTTCTAAGATAATATATTTCAATATTTTTTGTAAAAGTTTGTTTCCCTTACACTTTCCGTTGATAGAATTCTAAGAACTTCAAGATTCTGGACAGTTTAAAATCTTGATATGGTTGATATTGTCGTAAATTAATCCTCGGGGGAGTTAATTAAACCTTCGCTACTCATGTACAGTACAGTTAAATGATGTAATAGTGACAGAATAAAGTCTGGTGCTTTAAGCCCATGGTCACGGGTTCGATTCACGGGCCCAGGTGTAATTTCTCAAAGTTAATAGATGCGCCTATATCCATAACCTGAAGATATTTTCAATCTCCCAAACTTCACTAATCATGTACAGTTAACTGTACAGGCGTTATCTATAAATTAAAATAATCTGTAACTGTTAATGCCCCATGACAAGCTAGAGTATGAACTGTCGACTGTTGACTGCCTCCTGAAATACAACCTCTCCATGTTTGAGGGCCGTGACCTCCTCACTCGTGCGGTCGCTATACCAACTGAACCGTTTTTGTCGCGTCGAAACATTGATCGCATCCAACAGAGTCCTTTGAACCTTGATCCTTATTTCTCTACTGGCTGAGCGAGCACTTCCGACTATCGTGTCTCATTCTGTTATCTTTTATCTTTATTTTAATAGTTTTTAGAAAAATCCACTCCAAGGTGGGAGTCCTTTGAACCAGGCAACTAACCTTCTGGAAAATGGGACGTGAAAAACAAAGACTCGCCACCAAATCTCGCCGGTAACTGTATCCAATAGTAAAATGACCTGCTTTGGTGGTCGCATGGTCTAAGGCGTTATTCTCATATTGACTATACTGCTGATGACGGGGATATCGTGGCTCGAATCCCGCTCGGGTGTTTTCCCCAAAATAGTTTTCCCAACTCTCCCTCCACGCAAATTTGGTTATATTTCCTCTAAATTAAAACTTTCTCGTCCCTAACTCAATAGCATAATTAGTACATATGCGTGCAACCTGAACAGGTAGTAAGACGTGATGCTAAAAAAATGATCATTCCATTTACATATAAAACTAAATGTATAGGGGAGACCGGGGCATGTTGACGACGTTAAGCAAGAATGACTAATATAAATAGTTGCAATCCATATATAAAAGTGAGTATTT